>JASDQU010099707.1:5453-15687 GCA_032191745.1 Picea mariana | reverse complement strand
TGTCTCTTCAACGTTCTTGTTGAGCTTGACGATTTTGACTCTTAGTGTGACAACTTCTTCTTCAAGATTCTCAACCTCTTTTTCTTTCTTCATTATCTGAGACTTCATGACCTCTTCTATTTTCTTTGCTTCTTCAAGTTGGATTTTCAATGTAATTATTTCTTCTTCCAGTCTTCTCTCTTCTTGACCAAACTCTTCCTCAAGTTGGTTTAAGTCATTGGTTCTTTCCTTGAGATGATCCATCAATATATTTTCTCTCTTTTCTGCTTCTTCCTTTTGTGCTGCTATGTTGGCTTCTAAACATTTATTTTTATATTATGAAGTTTCTTCAATTATTCTAGCCTCTTCTAGTTGAGCTCTTAAATTCTTGATGACATGCTGATCCTTTTCGAAACCTTGAACACTTTCCTTTTACTTCATCAATTTTTTCTTGGATGACTTGTTTTCTTCTCTTTCTTTCCTTAGATATTTATTTGCATTAATCAATTTTTCTCTGTAATCAACTTCTGCTTCTTCATACTCTTCCTCTTCTGAATCTGCCTGACATGATGAGCATCTTTCTTCTTGTTCTGTATCTACATCTTCTTTGGAATTTTTTGGATCTATGATGGGTGAAGAATATATGTCATGTAACTTATCCCAGAGTTCTTTGGCTAGTGAACATTTACCAACCTTTTCTCTTACCGGATTAGGTAATCCTTCCCAGATGAAATCCATTGCTATTTTGTTATTCTTCTTCAATTCCTTATTGGTTGTAGTCTTTGCCCTTTTTGAATTATCATATCATGTAACAACTGATATCCAAATATAATGTCCCTTTGCCTGTAAAAATACTTCCTTCCTTCTGATCCACATCTCATACTTAAAACCATTCTGACCATTAAACATTGGTACTCCATTCTCAGAATAATCCACGATCTCCTTCTAGTGGTTAAACTATTTCCTGAAGGAACCTCGCTCTGATATCGATTGTTGGATTACTGAGAGGGGGGGTGAATCAGTAATAGAGCAATTTAATCCCTTTTAACCATATAATCCAAGTGTTATATCAATGTACCATTATCATCCAATAACTATAGAGTAAATAAGAAATGAACAAATGAACAATCATACACATACACAGTACACTAGTGTTTTACGTGGAAACCCAAAGTGGGAGAAAACCACACAATTCTTTTTCTTATATGTCTTGAAGAATTACATTCATTGGAAGCACCAACTTCCTTTGTTTTCCAGCTGCAGCTGGAAGGAGGCTCCAACCCCCTAGTTTCTCAGGTTATAACCTGAGAGAAGCTACAACTCCCCAATTCTCTGGCTACAACTAGAAGGAGGCTACAACCCCCTATGTTCTCCGGATACAACCGGAAGGTGGCTACAACCACTTGTCCTTGCCTCGTCCAACCGCCCTGATGTATAAGTAGAATGATGGAACCGTTGTCACACTATCACTGTGAGATATACTGTTGTAAACCTGTACCAATCAACTTGTACCAAACAATCTAAACCATGCATCAACCATGCATCAACCTGTACCTCAACCTGTAATCAACTTGTACCATAAACAAGTGCATCAACCATGCAACAACCTGTACCAACCAACCTATAATCAACTTATACCATAAACAAGTGCATCAACCATGCACCAACCTGTACCTCAACCTNAAAACCACATAATTCTTTTTCTTATATGTCTTGAAGAATTACATTCATTGGAAGCACCAACTTCCTTTGTTTTCCAGCTGCAACTGGAAGGAGGCTCCAACCCCCTAGTTTCTCAGGTTATAACCTGAGAGAAGCTACAACTCCCCAATTCTTTGGCTACAACCAGAAGGAGGCTACAACCCCCTATGTTCTCCGGATACAACCGGAAGGTGGATACAACCACTTGTCCTTGCCTTGTCCAATCGCCCTGATGTATAAGTAGAATGATGGAACCGCTGTCACACTATCACTGTGAGATATACTGCTGTAAACCTGTACCAATCAACCTGTAACAAACAATCTAAACCATGCATCAACCTGTACCTCAACCTGTAATCAACTTGTACCATAAACAAGTGCATCAACCATGCAACAACCTGTACCAACCAACCTGTAATCAACTTATACCATAAACAAGTGCATCAACCATGCACCAACCTGTACCTCAACCTGTACCATGAACAAGTGCATCAACCATGCAACAAACCTGTACAAATAACATGTCACAACAACCTGTCCAAACAACCTATCACAACAACCTGTCTCATTAATCTTATCAACCAAATTATATCTACTCACCAAAATCAATCACCAAGACAACTCTCAAATATGTGCATCAACCAAGCATAACACAACAACTCATAATCATCACCAAGATCAATATGTGCTTCTAATAATATACCAATACAAGTATGCTACATCATCCATAAACCATGTGTCAACAATACTACTAACAAGTACCTCCAACCATGTACCAAGTATGTACCAATCATGTATCAACTACTCATAAACTATGACTCATCAATATGTACCAACATCATCAACTATACACCTCATGTATGTGCCAACTCATCAACTACTTGTCACAACCATGTACCCAACATGTACAGCAACCAAAATCCCTCATCAATTTCATCATCCAAATATGATTTGTAACTTTGTAATAGAACTATTGTATATGATCACATACCTGCAAACCTTCCTTAACTTTAACAACAAGAGACTAGCATTTTCATCAAACTTTTCTTTAGTCTCACATGACTAGTTTTGGATTAGTCAACAACCCTAACCTCAAATAATCATAACTATGTACCTGTAATGAATAAATATCTGAAAATGATACACAATGTTGTTCAATGTGTTTTATGCAATTCCTCCAGATTTCACTACTTGGAACCTCTCAGAAAAGGATTTATAGAAAAAATGACATACCTTGCTGAATTCTGGCTTATTCTAGAGAGTGACATTGTAGAGCGTGCCCTACACGGAATATTTGTTGAATCGATGTGAAAATGTTACAGAACATACTAAAGACTGTAATATAACCAAAAATTTTGGTTTTACTGAATTTGGATCTGTTATGAATAAATTATGATGTTTTTACCCGAAACACCTGTTTTAGACTAGTTTCAGGACTAGCCACAAACCCTATTTTCCACGGAGTGTGACTCTGAAAATAAAACAACCCACAAGCTGAATGTTTTACCACAGATACTTGGATATGTTTCGTAAATGGAGTAACAATTTCACGGTCTGAATCATTCTAGACAAAAGGTTATTTCGGAAATGGTGAGATGACCTGTAAATAACATACCTTAGAAAGCATCATCAAAAGAATTTATCCTCCCTAGAATTCCGACCTTATTTTCTTCACATTCCCTCTGAAATTTGGCTTATATATCCCTTGGTTACCTTAGTCACCTATAGATATTAAATATTCTCAAGTGTGATATAAATTGAGAGAGACTTGCTCTTATTTATACTCTCCATCTTCTAGGTCACTTAACCCATTTCTAGGTCATTTAACCCATTTCTAGGTTACTTAACCTATTTCTAGGTCACTTAACCCATTTCTAGGTCACTTAATCTATTTATAGGTCTCTTAACCTATTTTCCTCATTTTTAGGTTTAACCACTTTCCATAATTAGAAAGTTCTACATTACTTTATCATTTAAATATTCCTCCTTGACTTTGTCACATCACTTTATCATTTAAATAATCTTCTTTGATTTTGTCACTTCACTTTATTATTTAAATAATCCTTCTTGACTTTGCCACTTTACCAGGAAGCCTTATACAACTTAGAAAAATTCCTCATCAGATGTCAGGAAATGAACCTATCTCCGAGCCATGAAAAATGCAAAATGTTGTTAACTGAAGGAGTGGTTCTAGGACATCATGTTTCATCTGAAGGGATAAAAGTCGATCCTGCAAATATTGAGGTCATTATTAGACTTCCACCCCCCAAGACTTAGAAAGAGGTGAGAAGATTTCTTGGATATGTCGGATATTACCGGGGATTTATTGAAAATTTTACAAAAATTGTTGCACCTATGTTTGGATTATTAATAAAAGATGTTGACTTTGTTTGGACTGAGTAGTGTCAAACTACCTTTGAAACCCTAAAGCGAAGCTATCTGTGGCAACAGTTCTTAGAGGGACCAATTGGACTCTCCCATTTCATATATCCATTGATGCCTCCGTCACCGCAATAGGAGGGGTATTAGTACAGAAAGAGGACCAACAGTCCTATGCTATTTATTTTGTAAGCAAGAACTTGTCCCCTGTCGAGTTGAACTACATAGTCACTGAGAAAGAGTTCTTGGTAGTTGTTCATGCTATTAACAAGTTTTGTCATTACATTATAGGTTATGAAGTATTTGTACACACCGATCATTCTAGCATTAGGTTCCTCATGAACAAACCTATAACTAATGCCTGAGTGACTAGGTGGCTCTTATTATTGCAAGAATTTAATATCATTGTGTTTGAACGACATGGAAAGGACAATGTAGTAGATAACTTTCTTTCTCGCATAAAGAATGAGGATGATGATATCCCTGTAGATGATAGTTTCCCAGATGAGAATATTTTTGTCCTTTCTGTCAATACCCCATGGTTTGTGGATATGGAAAACTATTTGGCTACTAGGAAGTTACCGTCTCATTTGTCACCTCATTAGAAGCGGAAAATTATTACACAGAGTGATAATTACTCTTGGGTTGGTCATGATATTTTTCGCACAGGTCCTGATTTGATTATTAGTAGATGTGTCCGAGAGGACGAGGTACCTGATATACTACGAATTTGTCATGATGGACCATGTGGTGGTCATTTTTCTGACAAACGTACATCATATAAGGTATTACATTCAGGTTACTATTGGCCTAGCATTTTCAAGGATGCTGCCAAGTATGTGAGAAGTTGTGATAGTTGCCAAAGGATAGGAAGACCTACATCATCTGAAAAAATGCCTTTGCAGGCCCAAGTTATGATAGAACCCTTTGAAAAATGGGCCCTCGACTTTGTAGGACCAATTTCACCCATGTCCCGTAGGAAGAACTATATTTTGGTTTGTACGGACTATGCCACCAAATGGGTAGAGGAAAAAGCCCTATTCAGGGCCACAAAGAAGTATTTTGTCAAATTTATCTATGAAGACATCTTTACCCGCTTCGGTGTCCCTCGTGAAATTGTTACCGACCAAGGCACTCAGTTTACTTCCAAGATGATGAAAGAGCTAACAAAGAAATATGGGATTAAACACCGTAAATATTCTCCATACCACCCGCAAGCCAATGGACAGGTAGAATCCACAAACAAAGTTCTGGAAGCCATCTTGACCAAGAATGTTCAGTTACATCACCGGGATTGGGTTGATAGGCTCCCAAAGGCTTTGTGGGCATACCAAACTACCTGGAGAAATACTGTTGGGCATACCCTTTATGAGCTAGTGTACGGGAAACAAGTACTTTTACCTATATAATTCCAAGTAAGGACCTTTTGTATTGTCGCAAAATTAGGATTGAACTTGGATGAGGCTCAGAAGCAACGAGCCCTACAACTAAATGAGTTGGATGAAATCAGGCAAGATGCCATCCAACGAACGATATTAGTCCAAAACCAGAGGAGCAAGTGGCATGACAAGTTTATTAAAAGAAGCACTTTCAGCCTGGTGATTGGGCTCTATTGTTTGATTCTCGATTCAAAACCTTCAAAGGAAAACTTACCACCCGTTGGTTGGGCCCTTACGAGGTAGACACTGTATATGACAATGGAGTTGTAAAAATTAAAACAATTAACGATGGACAAGTCTCCTTTGTGGTAAATGGACACCGACTTAAATTTTATCATAAGATCATTTCCAGAGAGGATTTTCTACAGGTCATGTCAGCTGACAAGGAATTGGCCTTAGTAGATGGGGAAGTTCCTCCTTGTTCTTGAAAATTTTTCTGAATTTCCTACTGTATATATGTAAATAGTTTTTGAATTTTTTTAATAAGGCAATTCTAGATATTTTTGTAAGTATTTATTTCACCAGGAGTACACAGTTTCAAGGATATTTCTTCAAAACATTGTTATACTTGAATTTTGTTTTTTCTAAAGCATCAAATGAATATTGACTTACTGCAGTTGGCCATATTTTTGCAAACATTCTCATTTTTTTAAGGCATTCTAAAGCAATTTCTCTTGAAACTCTTCACCACTATATAAGGAAGTGATACCATAACTATCAAACCTAGAGGTCTCTCGTACAATTTTTCCAAGAAACCTGAGTAAGTGAGTCAAGTGTCTTTATCAAAGAGTAACAAGGAAGTCTAATTAGCGGTTAGTCATGGAAACATCACAATAACTACAAGGAAGAAAGTAAGTTGAGCCTAGAGATACCTTTCTGTTCTTTCTCAATGGTACCATCCACTACACACTAAATAGATTGATCATATATTTAGATAGGCCACGTCCTCTTAAGTAATCCTTACATCGGGAAAATCACTAATAATATAACAAAAAGTCATCCTTTAACATAAATACCATCCCAATTGAAAAAAAGAAAGAAAAGTTGTTTTCAGAGTTGTTCCCCCATCTTCCTGCATAAGAAATATTATACTAAAGTATTAAAATATGGAGGGCCGGTCTCTAAGGGTTTAAGAGGCTAACTCGCCGGGATACTGAACAAGGTCTGCTGGCAATGGGTACCGGCCTATGGTATGACTAGGTAAACTCGTCGGAGTACTGAACAGGCTTGCTGGCAGCAGGGCATTCTACCTAGCGAGGATGGTAATCTGACAAAAATAAATAATAAATCTAAACTTGTCCTGTTGTACAACATTACTTATAGACAAAGTTGACATGAAGTATGTGTGGTTAAGCTACAGTTAATGAATCTCATAAACTTGCCATTGGGAAATAACTCTAAGACTATCTTGAAACTCTCTTGCCTACCTCTTATTATCTATATATAGGATCTCTTATCCTATAGGTGGGGCCATCTTCTAACTGTCTCGTCAGACCAAGATATGAAATTTTATCTTTACACTTGACATACTATAAATCTTCGGCTATTGGGGAATACTGACTAGTTTCCTATACTTTTGATTGTGAGGTGTCACCATACTTAGGTGTGTGGGAGGGGTTCATGAGCTGACAACTGATCATTGCCTAGAGAAGTAGATCTTTGCAAGAATTTTTGTATTATTTCTATGATACAGGTTATTACAGTGATAGTCATGTTATTTTTGAAATGCTTAAACTCCTGTGTGCTATAAATTACTGAACACATACTTAATAGACCATTGTTTATCGATTTATCATTTCATTACAAGATGCATATTGTAGGTTTGACAATACATTTTATGCTTTCTATCACTTGTTCATTATAGGTTTTTTGACATTATATGTCATATACAAGAAGAATGAGTGAGCATGGAGCATTCTGCCTCTGCTCATTAACTACTGTGATTGTCAAAAACACTTCAAAGTTGTAGGCTATCCATTATAAGAGGTGACAATGCACTTAACACAGAGGCACCAAATGAAGTACTGTATGAGGTGTTGGATGAGATGTCGTTTGAAGTGCCGAATGAAGTGCCATTGAATTGAATACCAATAACTGTCCTAGATTCTAGGTAACTGGAAATCAATTACATTTAATTATATTGGTTGTCTGCATTGATTAAAGATGCTTCATATGGTTATGATTAAATTTCCAAGTCAAAAGACTTGGACATTGATCTAAATATGCACCATTACACCGCCCAAAAATCGAGCCTTCAAATTCGAATTCTCCACACATGGCAGCTAGTGCGCACATGTGGGTAACCTAATCCACTATAGATGCATCCAAAATCGGGTTGGGCAACAATTATCTCCATTTTCCCTTGCCAATTGCTCTCCTCTGCATTAAGAAATCGCACCCAACCTCTGCCAACTCGTCCTTTGTCCAAAAATGCATTCAACGTGTGCTAAATCCATGCCACTGTTTGGCTTGATTTCACCCTTGCTTGGTGAATTCCACCTCTGTCACAATGCCCAGAAGATACGAACCCTCCTCCTATGCAGACTTGTTTTCCATTCCCGAATTTGCACAGTGCAGAGAAGTATTTTTGCGCACTGGCTAGGGGCCATTTCTGTCTAGCTTGCAGGGCCACGATGACGACCTCTCTATGCAATTTGCAGTTGGTTTTGATGGTAATATAATACATGTAGGGTCTCTTACCTTTGAAGTCATAGAATATTCCATTGTTGCTGCAACAAAGCTCCCAAGAATCGGAGATAGATGGTTCAAAAACCACCAATTGTCACGCTCAAGTTACAACAGGGTGTTTAAACCCGAATTAGAGAGCATTTCAGGAGAAAAAGGGTTTGATAAGGAGTGGATAAAGTCAGAATTGGTCAATCCCCTCATCGTCATCACAAGGTTAATTACATGTGAAGGTAGATACTCTACTTTCAAAGCTTGTCATTTTAGATTGCTGGCTCATTTCTGTTCAACAAACCCTTGAACTTCCCCGTCTATTTTCTCAAAAGCTTGGAGAAGATGTCCTCTCAAGTGAGGAAAAATGTGACTAATCACCACAACAGTCTCTTCCACCATGGCTTGATCAAGCTCCTTGTTCTAGCCAAGTTAGAGAAATAGGGGAAAAATTGGGATGCCTTTATCTACCAATTTGCAAACCCTCACTTGATAGTTAAGACCGACAAAAAGCCACATAGTCTAAAATATATCTCTCCATCCAAGCCTCACTCTCCAAGAATCCCAAACTCCCTTGCACAAACCCTCTCTTTGCCAGAACAATAACAAAAGCTTGTTGATATCCCTACTTCTTCATCGGGTAAAAAGACCAAGAGAAAAGACCAAAAGAAGCCCATTGTTGACCCCCCAATGCCTCCACTCTCTCTTGATCCTACACCTAAAAATATTCAAGAAGTAATGTAGCAAGACTTTCCCATCATTCCTACAAACAAGAGGGGAGCCAATCGATTTGGTAAGGGACCCTTTCGGAAGAGTACCCGGAACACAAGAATCAAGCCTTATGCAAAACCTCCACCTGCTTCAGATCCCATCCAAGTGTCCTCCGACCTTGAGATCCCTCATAAGCAACTTAGGAAAGTCTCTATTGATGGATTAGAGCCACTAAGGAAAACAAAATCAGAACCTACCTCACCTTACCGATATCCCATCACTCCTACTTCACCCATGCCCAATCTAGATACTAAAACTGATAGATTGTCCACATCCCTCAAAAGATCTAAGCCTTCCTCAGAGATCATTGATTCTGTCCCAACCATAGAGCAGCTACAAAAAGAAAACCATTAGCTTCTTCTACAGTTGGAAGAGAGGAAGATAGTAGATGTACACCTTCATCATGACAATGCAGTCCTTCAGGCAAAGGTCAACTCCCTTCAGTGGTTGGTTCATGAAATGACTAAATTTAACTATAGCCTCAGAGCACAATTGAAGCAACACAAGAGGCACAAGGCTAAGTCTACACAGCAAGAAGGAGAGGCTTCCAAAGTTGATCCTTCTCAGCAAGCCTAGTCATGAGGGGTAACTTCTTTTTGTTTGCAGTGGGACCTGCAAAATCATAAGTGTGGGGGTAATGTTGGGCCCGAGATATGATCACTTTCATGACGGTTATTATACATTTTTGCCACATGTACATACGCATTTTTCATCTTTTAACGGAGATTTTTGAAGAATTTCATGATAAAATGGTATGATCGCCATAAGCTACGTGTAATTCATGTTTAAATTGAATCAAGTATAATTCATCATGTTTTATGATTTCTAAGAGATAATTCATGTTTTTTGGTGTTACAGGGCAAAAACATAGCATGTTTCTAGTTCCGACACTTGATCCGGCACTCGATCCGACACTCGTTCCGACACTCGATCCGACACTTTGTCCAGCACTCTGTATTGCATAGAAATGGAAGGCGAGTTGGCGGTTATGGCATTGGCAGCCAATGTTGGGCGAATCAGGAACATGGTTTTTGTTCATGATCGCCCCCTCCAGCTACTGAACTCCAGACAACTCAGTTTCAGTTGTCCAAAGAGGGTGATTATTGGCTTGCTCTGTTTTGTTAGTTAGGGCATCATTTATTGTATTTTGCCGAAATTAGAAGTGGTTCGACCCTCCTGTGGTCGAACACTTGGTCTGTAAGCTTATAAATACTGCTAGGATGGTCATAAGATTGTTAAGCAAGTAGAAGAACCATTGTATTGGAGACAAACTCGTTTTACTCTGTTTT
>JASDQU010099706.1:1021864-1045753 GCA_032191745.1 Picea mariana | reverse complement strand
CCATTTTGGCAATTTACTATTTTTAGCAGGTTTTCACTTCCGGGGCCATTTTGAGGGCCTAAATGAAGTTTTTTTGAGATCGAGGTTCTCAATGATTGCTGAAGGCATGATTGAGCCCCCAAAATTAATATCCTCGATGATACCTTTCCAACAAGCTATCACACGCCTAAAACGGAGATCGTATGCAAAAGTTACGACCCCGGGAAGTTGATGCACCAACTTACCCAAACGGGGCCCACATGACTTTTGACGCTTCATCTCCTAGGGTTAGGTTTTTGGATGTCTAGGAATTTTGGCATTCCCAATTATTGTAAAAGGGCCTCCAGAGCCTCATTGTAACCATCTTCCGGCGAATGCGAGTAGCCGTCACATCTCTTCTCAGAGATAAGCTGCCACCATTCTAGCGAGTCTTTCACTCTGTATTTTTACAGTCTCTGTACATTTCTTTGATTAATAGAAATCGTGTACTACTGTATATCTGTGTTTATGGTTGCATCTTTGATACATTTCTATTATATTATTGAATATCTGCAATATCTCTGTGCATTTCTTTATTATATCTCCGCTCTCATTTCGTGCCGAAAATAATCCGGATCAGAGAGTTTTTTTATGCCTCTTGTGTCACAAACTTAGGTCATTGTTCATTCTTGAGTACATGTTTCTTGAGTCACTTTTGAGTCGTTCTTTTGTTAAAGAGAAGTTTTAAACTACATCAACCACTCCTCGTGATTCCTTACTTTTCATGTTGGCCTTCATGTGTCAAGTACTTGTTAGAATCAACAATAATCTATGTCATATACTTGTGCCAGTATGGAAGGTCCCCATTGAATTCTTACTAGAGGGTCAACTCTTATCGACTCTAACACATTTCTCTGATATTTTAACCTAGAGTAGCACCCTTTTCCTATTTTCATCATTGATAGGTTACCTTACACTCGATAGATGACAATCTGTCATTGGTCACTGAATTAGTGGTTTCCCATGTGTTCAACATCAAGATATTTATTCACACTTTGGGATTTGTGTAGTACCTTGGGTTCCATTTTCCTCATTAGTGGAATTCCTCTCCTTTGTCAATGATTTTCATTATTAGTCATTTCTTAGATGGTCTCTTCCATGCGCTATTCCATTTGGTGCATGTGCGAGATGTACCTGGTGGTGTGTTTGTCCAATATTTCATTCGAGTCCTTCAAAATATTTGGTCTTCTTCTATTCCTCATGTTGGATGATGGGGGATTCCTTAATTCCATCCTTCCATTGGAAATCTTCCCATCAAATCCAACTCATATGCTCTGGGATCGAGATATAGAGTCTTTTTAGTACCTTAGGGCTTGTAGTCATTATTGGAAATTTCCCTTTCTATTGACAGTGGGAATGCATCATTGTCCCTTGATCAATAGATTCTACAATTTCTTAACATCAGCTCATTCACTCATGCTTTCTATAATGTGCTAGGTACCTTGATGCCCATTATCATTATTAGTGGTTTGTCTTGCATTTGTCAATGGTATACATCATGTTAGGATATTTAGACATTTAGGAGTTAGTTAAGATCTACTTGGTCTAATGTGTCGTTAGGTAAAAGTGTATTTCTTACTGTGTTTCTTTAGTATGCATTTGTAGTTAGTAAATCTAACGGTCACGATATGTTCCCAACATAGAGTGATCCGACGGTTCATACTCTCCTCGATCTTAATGGCTCATACTCTCCTCGATCTTAATGGCCATTGATCTGTGGCTTAACACCCGATTAGTCCATGATCTCTATTTAAAGAGCATGGAGGGTCATTTTCTGATGATCGATTGTGAGAAACTCTCTTGTAAAATATCTCTGTAATATTTTTCTTTTGCATTAATAAACTGCTCCAAGTGGCCGCGTTGGTTGGGGCCGTGGATGTTTCCCCATAGGAGTTTTACCACGTCAAAACATTGGTGTGTTGATCTTTGATCTGGTTATGTGAGTGGTCACTGAAGGTGTTCGTCCTCTGTTGGAATACCTATGTTGTCGAACATGGTATCAGAGCCTGTTTGAAAACCCGCTCTTGTTGTAGATTGAGATCGTGAAGCCGAGTTTCCTCATCTACATTTCCTGTCATTTTCGTACATTTCTGGGCCAAGAAGACTATTCCATTGCATTTGAAGCACTCGTTTCAGTCTAGAACACTTTTCATTTCACTCGAAAAGGTTTCCGTTTTCCCAAGATACAACCATTACAATAAGATCTAGAGGTATAAATCTTGAATACACATTTTTTAAATTTTTGCAAAGTATTATTTTAGTTTTATTTCGGTTTTATATTATTTGTTTCTGGGTTGCTACTCTTTTATATCCGCATATTCTCTTTTCACCGCGCCCTGTGCGATCTCGACAAATCAGAAACATATAGGAAAAGGTGCATCTTTCAGGTAAGCTAACTAAGATCTAACCCTTGTTGTCATCGAGAAGCAATTTTTTTTTATTGTGTGAAAAGAGGTTTTTTTAGCATGATCTCCAAGGCCGTCTACAATAACTACAACAACAACAACACCCCCAATCCTCTCGTGAAACAATACAATATGTTTGGTTAGACCATTTGGTTAAAAATTGCCTTATTAAGTAAGAGGTCTTAAGCTTCATTGTAAAAGTGATCCCCACTTCTCTTTATAAAAGTGGGTCACCTCATAAAACAACTTACACCACCATGTGGTCCTTTGGTTACTGTTTATGCCTTTTTTTAAAAGGGCATAACTCTCACATTCGAAGTCCATTTTTAGTGCCGTTGTTTTTAAAATCGCATAACTTTTTGAGATCTTTCCATTCAAATCATCAGTTTCAGTTTTTAAATCCATATTATATGCATATTTAATATAGATTCTACAAGTAATATCTTACTTACCAGCACCAACTACTTCCAATGGAAATCCCATATGGGAGATTTATTAAGAAGTAAAGGCTTGTACCAGATTACCTTGGGAAAGGAAACACCACCAACTGATGCTGATAAGAAAGTAAAATGGGATAATAGGGATGACAAAGCACGTGGATTAATCAGAATGTCCATCTCTCCCGATTTAAGGTTCCACCTTCAATTAATTGATAAACCCAAAGAAGCTTGGGAAAATATTGAATCTGTGTTTGGTAAACACAATATTATTCGAGCACAACAGTTAGAAAATCAAGTACTAACTTTAAGTCCAAGTGATTTTTCTTGCATTGAAGACTATCTATCTAAGTTTAAAACACTCAGAACTCTATGTGAAGAATGTAAGATAAAGATAGAAGAAGATCATTCCATCTATCTTATTATTTCTAAGCTAGGTAGTGAATATTATGTGTTTGTATCTACCTTTTATGCCATGCAAGAGGATCTAGGGATAACTTATCAAAAACCCAGTCTTGAGAACTTTTGTGATGATTTGATTTGAGAGCAAGATAAGCTAGTACAACTTGGAGTGATCAACACTGCAGGTACCTCCAACAAAGCCTTAGTTGTCCATCAGAAAGATAAACCAAATAATCCCAAGAAGCAACATCCTGACCACAACAACAAGAAATATAAGGGTCCCAAACCCACTCAGATAGCTTTCGCTCCTAATGGAGACAAAGGAGAAAAATATAAAAATAAGAAGATTGATAGACATTTCAACTTTTGTGATAAAGATGGTCATGATGAGTCCAAATGTTTCAAGAAGATGGCATCTTTAGAAGCAACGATGAAGAAGCACAACATTAGTATTGATTCTACTACTTCTTCTTCTTCTCATGGACATGCACTTTCAACTTCTGCTTTCTCCTTCAATACAACTTCTACTTCTACTTCTGATGAGTGGCTTATTGATTTTGGAGCAGCTTATCATATGGCTAAGGACAGAGACATATTTTCTACTCTAAACGAATGTAACACCAAGAAAATATTTGTTGGTGATGATAGATCTCGTAGTGTTGAAGGATCTGGAATAGTTCAAGTAGAAAATGGTCCTTTCAATGATGTATTATGTTTACCAAGTCTTCTTGTAACCTTCTACCAGTATATCAAATCACTCATTCAGGTGAAGGTAAAACCATAGATTTTTCACCTCACCAAGTTGTAATCAAGGATCCAAAGGTTCCTAAGCATGTTCTTGCAACTGGAATTGCTGATGATATTACCAGGTTGTACAAGTTTGACAAATTTGGGTCATCATCTTTTTCATTAGTTTTTGTTTCTCATAGCGATGACTTGAGCAAACTTTGGCATGAGTAGTTTGGTCATCTAAACTATCGCTCATTGCAACAAATATGTAATCAACAGATGGTGACTGGTCTTCCTCTTATTTCATGCAGAGATGGTGTTTGTGCTGGTTGTGTTCTCGACAAACATCATCGTGACAGTTTTGACAAACATGCCTCTTGGCACACCTCAAGTCCTTTGCAGTTTTTTCACAGTGATTTGTGTGGTCCACTTTCTTCTCCTTCTTTTTCTGGGTGCAATTATTTCTTAACTTTCATTGATGAATTTTCCAAACGTACTTGGGTTTACTTCTTAAAACTTAAGAGCAAAGTTTTTGACAAGTTTTTGGCCTACAAGGCCCTGGTAGAAAAGCAATCTGGACATCAAATTCAAAGGTTAAGAACAAATAATGGAGGTGAATATATGAACAATAATTTTACAAGTTCTGCACTACACGGGGAATCCAAATGCAACACTCTGTTCCATATACACAACAACAAAATGGTGTTGTTGAGAGAAAGAGATGCACATTAAAAGAAATGGCTAATTGTATGATCCAATCTAAGGGATTAAGTCTAAAGTATTGGGCGAAAGCCATCAACTGTACAAATTACATAGTAAATCGCACTCCCACAAAGGCTCTTAAAAATATAACATTGGAAAAAGCTTGGACTAAAATTAAACCAGATGTAAGTCACTTCCGTGTATTTGGTAGTATAGCATGGGCTCACATTCCTTATGAGAAAAGGAAAGCATTGTAACCTAAAAGTGAGAAGTGTATATTTGTTGGTTATTATGAAGATGTCAAAGGTTATAGACTTCTTCAAAAACATTGTAATGAAATTATTATTAGAAGAGATGTTAAATTTGATGAAAATATCTTGGTCTGCGAGCCTAATTCGGTGTTTGTGCCTTCTTTGGCTTGCGAGCCTAATTCGGTGGTTGTGTCTTCTTTGGCTTGCGAGTCATCTTCAGCATTTGTTCCTTCTTCTATTCTGGTTTCTTCTGTAGATGATGACAGCGAGGATGAAAATCCACCTCCGCCTTCTCACCTTCCTCTAGATGAGTCCTTTGGACATGAACCAACACCAGCTCCACCACTTCCTAGATGGGTATGTTCAACATGAGAAGAAGTTGGTGATCTTGTCGGTGATCCTTCAGATCAGCATCAGACATGCTCACAATTCCAACGAGCCTCTTCTCTTTTGGCTCAGGTTTCAGAAACTCATGATCCAGAGACATTTGTATAAGCTTCAGGTCATCCAGAATGGGATACATCAATGAATGAAGAGTATCATTCCTTAATGGAAAGTGATACTTGGGATCTTGTACCTCTTCCAAAAGGAAAAAAACTTGTCAGATGTAAATGGGTCTATAGAAATAAGTATGCATCAGATCAAAGTGTTTAAAGACACAAGGGTCGGTTAGTTTCCAAAGGATTTTCCCAAGTTGAAGTAATTGAATTTAATGAAACCTTTTCCCTTGTAGCCAAAATGAATTCTATCTGACTTGTTCTTACCCTTGCTGCCTCACATAAATGGGAGGTCCATTAGATGGATGTTAAATCCGCCTTCTTGCATGGAGATTGGCAAGAAGAAATCTACATGGAACAACCTCTTGGCTATGTCCAGAATGACTCTAGCCTTGTTTGTCGCCTTAAGAAATATCTTTATGGTCTCAAGCAAGCTCCCCGAGCTTGGTATGCCAAAATGGATGGCTTTCTTATTGCCACTGGATTCTCTAGATGTCATTCTGATCCTAATGTCTATACCAAGAAAGTAGGAAGCCATCTCATAATCCTTGTCTTTTATGTTACTGGTAGCGACTCAAAAATTTTAAACCATGTGAAAACCAACCTTAAGAAGAAATTTGAAATGACAGACTTAGGATTTTCACACTATTTCCTTGGCCTCCGAGTTTTGCAAACCAATGAATGTATTTTTCTTTCCCAGTCTAAGTATGCTTGTGACCTTCTTCGTCTCTTTCACATGGATGATTGTAAACCAACCCCTTATCCCTTCCAATCTGGAGTCAATCTTACTACCACTTGTACTTCTCCCGAAGTTGATGCCACCCTGTACCATCAGTTAGTTGGTAGCCTCTTATACTTGAATCATACCCATCCTGATATTTCCTTTGTTTTTGGTCTTGTTGCTCGGTATATGCAAACACCCCATGAAATCCATTGGAAAGTAGCTAAAAGGATACTTCTCTATGTTCGTGGTACATTTCAGTTCGGGATACATTACAGTTCAGGGGGGACTCCTTTATTGGTTGGTTTCACTGATTTAGATTGGGTGGCGACCTTGATGATAAGAAGTCTATTGCCGGTTATGTTTTCAGCCTTGGTTCATGACCTGTCACTTGGGCCTATAAGAAACATTAGGCTATTGCACTTTCTTCAACAGAAGTAGAGTACCGAGCAACGGTAAATGCAAGTGAGGAATCCTTGTGGCTTTGAAAGATCCTTTCAGAGTTTAGATTCCAGCAATGGCATCTGACCAACCTTTGGTGTGACAATCAGAGTGTCATCGAGCTCGCCAAAGACCTAGTTCAACATCAACATAGCAATCACATCGAGCTACACATGCACTTCATCAGAAAGCTCACTCATGATCAAGTTATTGAAGTGCTCTTTTTCCCTACATAGGATCAAGTTGCAGACATTTTCACGAAGTCTCTTACAGAAGAGAAGTTTTCCAACCTTCGATCTATGTTAGGAGTTCAAGAAGTTGTCATTAAGGGGGGATAGGTTCTAATGCCTCCTTTCTTCTCCTATTGTGTCGCCATTGTAAATCCTTCAATCCTATCCCAAGTTTTTCTTAAGGGAAGATGTTAGGATATTTAGACACTTAGGAGTTAGTTAAGATCTACTTGGTCTAATGTGTCGTTAGGTAAAAGTGTTTTTCTTAGTGTGCTTCTTTAGTATGAATTAGTATGCATTTGTATTTAGGAAATCCGATGTCCACGATATGTTCCCTACATAGAGTGATCCAACGGTTCATACTCTCCTTGATCTTAACGACCATTGATCTGTGGATTAACACCTGATTGGTCCATGATCTCTATTTGAAGAGCATGGAGGGTCATTTTTCGATGATCGATTGTGAGAAAATCTCTTGTAAAATCTCTCTATAATTTTTTTCTTTTGCATTAATAAACTGCTCCAAGTGGTCGCGTTGGCTGGGGCCGTGGATGTTTCCCCGTAGGGGTTTTAACAAGTCAAAACATTGGTGTGTTGATCTTTTATTTGGTTATGTGAGTGGTTACTTAAGGTGTTCATCCTCTATTTGAATACTTGTGTTTTTGAACACATCAATGACCAATAATCAAATGGTGTCTCACTATGTTCGACTTCAACACATATATTCACATGGTGTAGACTCGTACCATTGATGTTTTCTTTTGAAAACCTCAAGTCTGTAGTAGCATCACCTCTTTTATATTTGTAGCTAATTTGCATTGGATAGTACCACTCCTCTGTCTAACTTTGGTACTTGTGAAGGATCATTTTGTTCATCTCATTGATCCCATGTATCATTCTCTAATTCTGAGACATAGAACCAATGTGTATTTGTTCATGGATATGATCTCTTTTGACATGGATCCACTTTGTACTCATTTTTCTTGGCCATGATCACTAATTATATACATACTTCATGGATCTGTAGTGTACTTGATTTGGTGGCCATTATTTTATAACTCTTGAGCATGGGTATGCCTGCTTCGAGAAGATAGTAGTCTCACATTTCGATTTTTCAGCAGGTTTTGTTTTGGTTCGATGTTCGATGTACTTTGCCTAGGCCCATTGCACACTCCCCTCCTAGATTTTATAATGTATTATGGCCATCAGTTTCCCTTTTGACCTCAAAAATTAGGGGGCATATATTATAGAATATGTTTCCACCTCACATCATGGATGCACTTGGTGGCCTGACTTTTATGTCCCTTTCCTACTTCCAGACCAAAATCCCCCTTAATTCCTTCTCAAAATATTAAAAAAAAACCATTTTTCTAGTCATGTTCTCCCTATGATTTGACAAAGCGCACATGAAACTTTTCATATTCTTATTTCTCTTCAGAAACTAGTGTATGCTTTTATTTGGCATAAAAAATATAAAAATGGAAATTTTTGGGCAGAGTTCATGGGTTTCTTCGGTTCATGACCTCTTATAGCCCGTGTATAAACAATCTAAACGAATTTTTGGAGTATAAATTGATGCCATGGGGTACATGAGAGGAAGGAATCCTAGAAGCATCGTTATGCTAGAAAAAATGTGTTGAGTATGCAAGCCCCTTCTGAAGTTTTTAAGATTTCTCCCTTTATTTCTGGAAACCCTTGTTTCCAAAATTCTTGCTTAATTATCTTGTTCAAGAGGATACTCCTTATCTTTCCATGACTTGTTCAGAGTGAGGATCTAGGAGGTGTGAGGATTTCTGAGTGGCACGAGTGGAGTGATCCAAACATCGGTTCTGGGGAACAAACACAACGATATCATGTGATATCTGTATACGCCATTTGTTATTCAATTTTAATGAGAACTCTCTTTCTTGTCCCAATATCATGTCATTGACTTATTGTTATAATATTTGTATGCATTTGATTATCCTAAAACCAACATCCTGATCATAGGTACTAAAAGTAGTTAAGAATTATTTATTGTAACTACCTCTATCACAACATTGTCTCTTTGTGAGCACATATTAATGAGGAAAGCATTGGAGTGAAGAAATTGAGAAAGGATTCATGAAAGAGGTCTTCTTCGAATGTTGGAATCCAAGTAGGTGTTATTTATTCTCTTTGGTAGTTAGTTATTTATTTGTTTGTAACTACTTTTGTCAACTAGAGTTTGTTCTTGGGGGGCATCCACTTTGTGTGATCTTCTATCCCATATCATATGGGATTTATCCTCATAACACCTGGAGAGATTTGTTATTGTCTTCTTGAATGGTATTCTTATTTATTACAAGATAAAGGAGGGGCATGAGTGGTATTTGAGGATGGTTCTACAAGTGTAGAGAGAACACCAATTGTATGCCAGGTTGAGAAAGTACACTTTTTATCGAAAACAGATCCACTATTTGGGCCATATTGTCTCAAAGTATGGCATAGCCATGGATCTAGGAAAGATTGAAGAAATCAAAAGTTGTCCAATGCCAAATAAAATTTTATAGGTTATATCATTTAGGGGTTTAACTAGTTATTGCAAGAGATTCATTTCATGTTTCTCCAATATTGCACACCCTATCACTTCTTTGCAAAAGAAAGGAACGGAATTTGAATGAACTACCAACTATGAAGAGAGTTTCCAACACTTGAAAATTAATTAACAAATGCACATTTTTTAAAGGTTTCATATCGAGATGAGTATTTTGTTGTGTGCACAGATGCACGAAAGGAAGGGATTGGTGGAGTCCTTACACAAAATGGTCATGTTGTACATTATGAGTCAAGGAAAATTAAAGAGATTGAAATTAATTATGCTACCCATGACTTGGAGCTTCCATCTATTGTTCATGCATTGAAAATTTGGAGGCATTATCTCATGGGAATAAAATTTGAGCTCAGAATAGACCATATTGGTCTAAAATATTTGTTTGGACAACCAACATTGAATGATAGACAAGCTATATGGATGTAATTTCTCAACAACTATGATTTTGAAATCAAGCACATTCAGGGAAAAGAGAATAAAGTGATTGATGCACTCTAATTGCACCTTTGTATTCGACCTCTACTAATGAAAAAACAATGGCAAATTACTTTTTGTTGGACCAACATATGGGGTTGAATCCCAAACTGAGAACATATATTGAGGTCGACTTGTGATTTGTGCCATCACTGGCCCAATCAGAAGTAGTGTAGTCCACAAGATCCAAGGTACATCCTACTACATAATGTATACCATAGATAGTGGTACCTTTGACATACCAAAGTATACACTTGGAAACTTTTGGTCATGTGGTTCCTGCATGTATCTAGAAAATTCTCCTACAACATATGAGATGTCAGGATGAGAGTAGGTGAGATAAAGAAGACTCTCCACTAACTGACGATACATGGTACAATCGACCAAAGGTGTATCTATGCCATCTTCTAACTTGACACTAGATAGGAAATGTGTGGTAGTTGGCTTGCAGTCAGTCATATGAAATCAAACCATTATATCTATGACATGCTTTCACTGATACATCTTGATTCTTGAATTATCCTGATTGATTTCAAGACCAAGAATGTAGTGTAGTAAACCCATGTTGATTCTGGAAAACCTGTCATGCAAAGAGGTTTTGACTGCAAGAATGGCCGAGACTGAACTCCCTGTGATTAGTAAATCATATACATGCAATACTATAATCAAGAGAGTATAATTAGATATCAAATTATACACATTTGTATCATATTTACAATGAATGAAACCTTGTGAGAGAAGGTGAGAATCCATTTTGGGATATCGAGATTTAGGTTATTGATTGAATCCATAGAGTGATTTATTACATCTCTAAACTAGTGATGAATATTGTACATATCCTTGTGGCTTCTCATATAAGTTTCCTCATCGATATCACCATGAAGAAAATAATTTTTCATGTCCATATGGTGAACCTACCACTTTGTTGTTGTTGTAATAATAAGAGCTAATCAAATGGAATCCATCTAGGCTAATGGTGCAAATGTTTCATTGTAGTCGATCCCATGAAATTGTTAGAATCCTTTGACTACCAAAATTTTCTTGTATATGATTACAAGTACATCTTCTACTTTATTTGTCCTATAGATTCACTTGCATCGAACAAGCTTTTGATCAGATGGAAGTGGAACCAAATCCCAAGTTTGGTTCTTAATGAGGGAGTTATATTCCTCATTCATGGATACTTCCCAATAAGGATTCCCTTAATCCTCTACATAGGAATGGGGGTCATATGAAAGAACCATATATAAATTAATGGGAAATAATGGTTATGTAGTTGTGAGAGCATGGAAGGAACCCTCAAATTGAGATCTTATCCTTCTCGTATCTACAAAATCTCCCACTAAATCTTTGATAGCTTGTAGGGTCTGTTGTTCCCGTAGTGGTCTCATATCTGGGTCATCTCATGCAGGCTCATGTACATTTGAATCATATTCTAAAATAATATCCAAAACATGGTTTGAATGACATGAAGAAACTTGTATATTGAATAATCCAATAGTATGTATCCATTTACACACTCTAAATAACCCACAAAAATACATTCTTTACTTTGAGGATCCAAATATTTCCTCTTTTCTGAAGGGATGCAGAACCATGCACAAGATCCAAAGATGTGGAGGTGTGTGACTTTTGGTTTCTTGCCGCTCCAGGCTCCAAATGGTGTCATTACTTTCAAGGATTTGTAGGGAACACCATTTTGAATGTATGTGGCATAGTTTATTGCTTCATCCTATAATTTTTAAGGAAGAGATACTTCATGCAACATGTAGTTGTCCATCTCTTTTAGGGACCGATTCTTCCTCAGTGCTATATTGTTCTATTGTGGAGGATATGGAACTGTGCATTGAAATTGTATGCCAGCTTCAGAAAAAATATTTTCCACATCTTTATTTACATATTCTCTTCCATTTTATGTGCGAATGATTTTGATCCTTTTCCCAAATTGATTTTTTGCAAGTTCCTTGAAATATTTAAGGTATGCAAAGACTTCATATTTGAATTTGAGAAATTATATCCATGTGAATATGGACCAATCATCAATGAATGTAAGGACATATATTTATTTTCTCATTGATGGATGTGGGAAAGGATCAGATACATCACTTTGCACAAGCTTGAGAATGGATGATGCTCACCATGCTTTGCCTTTCTCAAACTTTTCTTCAAGGTGTTTTCCAAGTATGCAACCTTGATAGACTCCATCCATGAATTTGCTATTGGGTAGACCATTTACCATTCCTTTCTTTATAAATTCTTGCAAGTACCTGAAATTCAAATGTCCAGACATTTCATGCAATACTCTATTTTCATCATTTGCATGTGTTAGTAGTAGAATCATATTTAGGAACAAAATGAGAAAATGTGTACAACCTAGAATTATGATCGACCTCTCCAACATCAAATTTGGAGCCATCTTCCATCTCAGAGATTGTCATTGAATTTGGGGTGAATTCAACCCACTTTCTTGTTCCTAAGTGAGTGATATGATATATTGAGAGAATATTTATGGAGAGTTTCAAAACATACAATACATTCTCGAAACTTCCATTGTCTAGATCCACTCTCCCTTGTCCACAGACTTTTACATGAGTGTCATATCCCATTAAACTGGGATGATTTGTGCAAGGTTTAAAAAAGGAAAAAACATCTTGTGTGGAAGCCATGTGATGTGATGCACTTGAATCTAATATCTGCGCATTTGGTGAGGAAGCGATAGCGATCAATGCATGCACTTTACCTTGATATTCTAGTGAATTTTCTGCATGCTTCTTCTTGGAATTTTATGGTACGCGATTGTTTTGATGCAGATCTTGAGCCATTAAATCAATAGTTTTCTTCATTCATGATCTTTCTAGATTATATCCTCAGTTACAATAGCTTCATTTGGATTTCTCCTTCTTTGAATATCTTTCTTTGGAGTTGGAAGACTCCTCAGAGGGTTTGAATTTTTATCCCTTTTTGTGATCAAATTGCTTCTTTCCCTTTCATTTCTACTTGTATTTGGTGTTTTTCTTGCTACTTTCATGTACAACAAGTGCATGGGATTTGGAATTCTTGAGAATACCCATTTTTATGAGCTTGTCTTGATCATGTATGAGAGATTCAATGAATGCATCCAGAGGAGGCATTTTCCATTTGTCACCCATCGTAAGATTTGAAGTATGAAACGTAGAGAGGAATATCGAGTAATCAAGACCCAAATTTGAAAGAATGGAAATTATTAGTTTATCTCATTGCATTGATTTGTCAATTCTGCATCCCTTGAGTTTTAGCAGCAAAGCCTTAAACTTTGTGAAGAAGTATTGAAGGTTCTCATAATTTCTCGGGTTTAACGAGATTAACTCTTTCTCTAGAATATGACCATGTGTTTCATATTTCTTTCCGAAGAGGCCCTACAAAGTATTCCAAACATCATTTGTATTTGTATATGATTCAACATGGAATAATAATTCACGAGAAATAGACAAGTAGAGAATTTCAAAATCTTCATCCATTTGGTTAAAGTATTTGGTTTTCTCAATGGAAGAATTGGGTTCTGTTTCGGTTTCCATAGTGATTCAATACAATCATCTACTTATGAGAAGAAGAAGAAATTTTGTTTTCCATTCGAAATAGTTGTATGGGGTTAGAATCATTGTCGATGGAAGCTCCATCCTCTATAGTCGCTCTAATCTTATGTAACATGCAAAATAAAGTATGTGTGTCTTCTTACTAGCACATGCACTCCGATACCATGTAAAATTGGTGTAGAACCTACAAAGAGACTCTATCATGCAACAAAGTGTTGGGCATGTGTTATATTCTTTGCACATGGTTTCTTTGCCGATGGTTTTCTATTTTCGATTAAGGAATTAGGGTTTTGGACTAATCTAGGTCATTGGGTTAGGGATTTGGATGCCGCTGGCTCCTATATATATTTTGTATTCTAAACATTGTAACACAATGAAGGAATATAGAATATGATGGTTTTCCTGGTTTGGGTTTCCAGGGGAAAAATATCTGTGTAATGTTTATATTTGCCATTGTATATTTTCTGTTCTTTTTCTGAATATCTGTTTGCAGTAGATATCGTACAAGGTTAGAATTTATATTTGGTATTAGAGATTTATTGGCTTCAGGGGGATGCCTTTGTGGTCAAGGGTTTGTCTCGGGACTGTGATAAGACTTGTTACAATGGGAGATCTACGGTATTGTTTTTCAGGTGAAAATAAATGGCAAGCAATTCGAAGATGGATATCGAGAAGTTTAATGGGAAAAGTTTTGAGCTGTGGAAGCTCAAGATGGAATATCTATTGGTGGACAGAGATCAGTGGATCGTGGTATATCTAGGTACTACACCTACAGGAACTTCTTCAGATGACTGGAAAATGTTGGATGGGAAGGAAGTTGGATTGGAAGGCAAAGAGCACAATTCGACTGTGTCTCTCCGATTCAATATTACTGAATGTGTCAGAGGAAGCTACAACCAAGGATTTATGGGAAAAGTTGGGGAAGTTGTATCAATATAAGTCCCTAGTAAATAAACTATTCCTGAGAAAGAAGTTGTATAAACCTAGGATGACAGATGGAGACTCAGTGGTAGAGCATTTGAACGCCTTCAATACTGCGGTAAGTCAGTTAGTATCTGTTGAGATTAAAATTTTAGATGAAGATAAATGTATCATTTTGTTGTGTTCTTTACCAGACTCGTGGGATAGTCTAGTTATGGCCATAGGTAGTAATACAACTTCCTTGAAGTTTGAAGAAGTGGTCTCATCCTTGTTGTCGGAGGAGATGAGATGAAAGAATATGGAAGGACATAGCATAGATGCATTATTTGTAAGAGGACGTTCCCAGGAAAGAAATAGATCTAATTTATCAAGTGGGAGATCTAAGTATAAGGGTAGATCTAAATCTCCCAGAAAGTTTGTAAGGGTATGTTGGAGATGTGGAAAAGAAGGGCACTACAAGAAGCAATGTAGATCCAAAGTTGAGAAAAAGAAGGGATCTGAAGGATATTCTTCTACAGAAGAAAAGACCTCCAAGGAAGAAGGAGGGGATGTGTACTTGGCCTCTTCAAGCACACATGCAGATCATGAATCATGGTTGGTTGAATCTGGTGCATCCTTTCATATGACTCCCCACAGGGAGTGGTTCTGCGAATATGAAAGGTATGATGGAGGTAATGTTTTCTTAGGTAATGATTCGACAACTAGAATCATAGGAAGAGGAAGGGTCAAGTTGAGGCTCATATATGGAAGGATTAGAACACTGTCTGGTGTTATGCACATCCCAAGTTTGGCTAGAAATTTGGTTTCTGTAAGAAAAATGGACGATGCAAGGGTAAAAACAATATTTGAAAAGGAAACATGCAGGATGGTTCGAGGAGCAATGGTGTTGCTGAGGGGAGTTTGGTTTGGAACTCTGTATGATATGAAAGAAAGCACTATTAGTGATGGGTGTAATAGTTCCATTGTTCTTGATATTGGAGTTGAAGAAGAAAGAACTCCTACAGTCTCTGGAGAAAAGGTTATGTTGTGGCATCAAAGACTAGGGCATATCGAAGAGAAGGGTCTTCAACTACTACACGGTAAAGGTATGGTTGAAGGTATGTCTAACTTCTCTCTGGATTTTGATTTCTGTGAACATTGTCTATATGGGAAGCATAATTGGGTAATATTCCCCTCTGGTGCAATGAGGGTAGAAGGAATTTTACAGCTAGTTCACAGTGATGTTTTTGGACCCCTGTCGGTCCCATCATTGGGAAAATCTATGTACTATGTCTCATTTATAGATGACTTCTTGAGGAAGACTTGGATATATTTCCTCAGGAAGAAATCTGAAGTCTTTGACAGGTTTAAAGATTTTAAGGCTCTTGTTGAGAATAAAATAGAGAAAAGAATTAAGGTGTTGAGGACAGATAATGGCAGAGAGTTCTGTGGAAATGAATTTGAAGAATTCTGTAAGAAGTATGGTATAGAAAGGCAGAAGAAAACTCCATATACACCTCAACATAATGGAGTTGCAGAAAGGATGAATAGGACATTGATGGAAAAATCAAGGTGAATGCTCGGTGGTGTTGGGTTAGGGCAAGAATTATGGGCAGAGGCAGTGGGTATTGCATGTTACCTAGTCAATAGATCACCCTCATTAGTGCTGGATGACAAGACTCCACAAGAGGTATGGAATGGTAAGAAACCTTCTCTCACACATCTCAAGGTTTTTGGCTGTGATGCATATGTTCATGTTCCAAAGGAAAACAAGAGTAAGATGGATAAGAAGGCTGAAAAGTGTATCTTTATTGGATATAAAGATGGTCTCAAAGGTTATAAGCTTTGGAACCTAGAAACTAAGAAGGTAGTGTATAGCCAAGANGGTGTTGGGTTAGGGCAAGAATTATGGGCAGAGGCAGTGGGTATTGCATGTTACCTAGTCAATAGATCACCCTCATCAGTGTTGGATGACAAGACTCCACAAGAGGTATGGAATGGTAAGAAACCTTCTCTCACACATCTCAAGGTTTTTGGCTGTGATTGATATGTTCATGTTCCAAAGGAAAACAAGAGTAAGATGGATAAGAAGGATGAAAAGTGTATCTTTATTGGATATAAAGATGGTCTCAAAGGTTATAAGCTTTGGAACCTAGAAACTAAGAAGGTAGTGTATAGCCAAGATGTGGTATTTAGAGAAATGAAGGATGTTGTTAAACAGGAATCCCTACCAAGTAAGGAAGATTCAGAGAAGATAGAGTTTGATTTAAAGGATGATTAATCAGACTCTACAGAAGAACATGAATCAGAAGAAGAAGATTCTCATACTCCAATATTGAGGAGATCAGATCGAGAAAGAAGACTACCGGAAAGGTATAGTCCATCTGATTTCCATTCAAATTTTTCTTTGTCTATTACTGATGATGATCCTAGGACTATCAGGGAGGCAGTGAATTCAAAGGATGGAAATCTCTGGAAAAGGGCCATGGATGAAGAAATGACATATTTGGATAAGAATGAGGCTTGGGATCTAGTGGAGTTGCCAACTGGAAGAAATCCCATTGGCAACAAATGAGTATTTAAAAAGAAGTTGAATGCAGAAGGAAAAGTGGAGAAATATGAAGCTCGGTTAGTAACAAAGGGTTATTCCCAGGTTGAGGGAATTGATTTTGGTGAGATTTTTTCTCCTATTGCCAAGTTAACCTCCATAAGATTTTTGTTATGTGTTGTTGCTGCATTTGATTTTGAAACAGAAAAAATGGATGTGAAGACAAAATTCCTACACGGGGATTTGGAAGAATACATATATGTGAAGAAACCAGAAGGTTATGTTGTGAAGGGAAAGAAGGAGCTGGTATGCAAGCTGAAAAAGTCCCTGTATGGTTTAAAACAATCACCAAGAATGTGGTATAAAAAATTTGATACTTATATGCTGGGACTTGGCTTCACAAGAAGCAAAGAAGATCACTATCCGTATTTTAAATTAATTGGTTATAATTTGATTTATTTGGTCTTATATGTGGATGACATGTTGCTTATAGGAAACAACAAGGAGATTATCCAGGATGTGAAAACTTAGTTGTCCTCTAAATTTGACATGAAGGATATTGGTGCTTCAAATTTCATTTTGGGCATGGAAATTAAAATAGATCACAAAAGGAGGAAACTCTGGTTAAATCAGAGAAAATATGTCGATACAATATCGTAGAGGTTTAATATGCAGGAATGTAAACCGATCAAGGTTCCTATTTCTGTTGGTGTAAAGTTATCTACAGATCAGTGTCCCAAGACACATGAAGAAGAGGAAGACATGTCTCATGTTCCATATGCGAGTGCAGTTGGCAGTTTGATGTATGCAATGGTCTTTACTAGACCGAACATTGCACATACAGTGGGAGTTTTGAGAAAGTATATGTCAAAACTAGGGAAGGAGCATTGGACAACAGTAAAAAGGGTTTTCAGGTATTTGTGTGGCACTGCTAGCTATGGATTGTGCTATTAAGGAAGACCAGGATTGGACAGAGTGATGGATATACATGGATTTGTGGATGCAAACTGGGATGGAGATTTGGATCGTAGGAGATCTACAAGTGGGTATGTGTTTAACATGTTTGGAGGAGCAATAAGTTGGATGAGAAAAAGACAGACTGTAGTGGCACTTTCAACTACAGAAGCTGAATACTTGGCAGCCACTCATGCAAGTAAGGAAGCAGTATGGTTACAAAGATTGCATTCAGGTATTGGGTTGGTACAACATGCTGTAAGGATAGAGTGTTACATTCAAAGTGTAATTTTTCTAGCGAAGAACCATGTTTATCATTCAAAGACAAAGCACATTGATGTTCAATATCACTTTGTGAGAGACATAATTGAAGAAAAGAAAGTATAACTCATGAAGGTGGACACTTTGAAGAATGTTATAGACTCATTAACAAAATCTGTGAGCACCGAGAAGTTTTCTTGGTATAGAGGATCCATGGGCATTGTTGCCCTGGATTGTTGACTATGTAACCTTGTAACTCCTTGTATGCAAAGAAAACAACAAGTGGGAGAATGTTGGGTATGTGGGAGAGCCCCTGATTTTTTTTTTTTGCATTGGGACCGCATTATATTTAGGTGGTTTTTCAGCACATGGTTTCTTTGCCGATGGTTTTCTATTTCCAGTTAAGGAATTAGGGTTTTGGACTAATCTAGGTCACTGGGTTAGGGTTTTGGATGCCACTGGTTCCTATATGTATTTTGTATTGTAAACATTGTAACACAATGAATGAATATAGAATATGTTGGTTTTCTCGATTTGGGTTTCCAGGGGAAAAATATCTATCTAATGTTTGTATTTTCCATTTTATCTTTTCTGTTCTTTTTCTGAATACCTGTTTGTAGTAGATATTGTACAAGGTTAGAATTTACACAAAGAATAACAACAATTGCAAAATTGTGAGACAAGAAGATGAAGAGAGAATGAAAGAATTATATTCCACAATGAATGAATGGAAAAATTACATGTGATATCCTCTATATGGTCAACTAATGTTCCATAGTAGTGGGTCTAGATGTGATGTGTACATGCACTAACAAAAACTTGAGTAAATTGCCACCTAGTCCTAGTTGAATGGTCATGTATTCAACAATTAACTAGTTTACACAAGTAGAATGGAGATAGCCTCATGCATGCACATGTGGTGTGATCTCCTAGCCTCATGCATGTGAAGTGTGCCCTCTTGGTGATGATTCCAAGGTGGTCATGCAACACTTGGTGGTAATCCCAAGGTTTCCATGCAAGACTTGACTCCACTAGTCTAGCTGATGTACAATTGAGTAATGATTGAATAAGAGGTGGCATCCTTGTCTAGGTGAGAATATTCTCATCTAGGGAAGAATATATTAGACCATGGGAGACCAAGTGGCACCCTCAACATAGACTATAGAACACAGGAAAAAATATACTAGGTGAGTGTGCATTATCTCTAATACACTAAGCAAAAGGGTTCATGAAATGCATGCTATAGACATTAGTATGTACAGTTCAGATTTGGAAAGAATAATTTTAGAAGTTGTAAAAATAGACCAACATTATGTACAAGTTAAAGAAAGTTTACAATAGAATAGGGTACAGTAGAAATTTAAAGATTACAAGATAGAATAAGATGGAATTCCCTTGTACATGAATAGAGTTTATGTTTCTAATTCTCATGAATTGAGAAATTTAGTTTTAAAAGAGATTCATAATGTGCCATACATTCTAAATCCAAGGTATCAGAAAGAAATTGCAACTACAAGAGCTCAATATTATTGGCCAAGAATGAAGAAATATGTAGCTGATTTTATTGCTATATATATGGAATGTCAAAAGTTAAGGGATGAGCACATATGCCCAGCGAGATTGCTACAACCATTGCCCATCCCAGAGTGAAAATGAGAGATTGTTACCATAGATTTCATTACCAAGTTTCCAATATCAACAAGGAAACATGATTCCATCATGGTAGTGTTGGACAAGCTCACAAAGGTTGCACATTTTATTCCAGTCAAAATGGCACATAAGGCAACCAACATTGCATAAATTTTAATGAAAGAAATTGCTAGGCTACATGGTCTGCCTAAGGAAATTGTATCTAATAGAGATACCAAGTTCACTTCCAGTTTTTGGAAAGGGTTATTTAAAGGATTTGGAACAAATATGAATTTTATCACAATGCATCAACCAAAATCAAATGGGAAGACATGAGGGTCAACCGGATAATTGAGGATATTCTAAGAATGTATGTAATGGATCAACCTTCCAAGTGGGAAGATTATCCTCATTTGGTTGATTTTTCTTACAGCAATGGGTATCAAGCATCATTGAAGATGATCCCATTCGAAGCCTTGTATGGAAGAAAATGTAACACACTAGTGAGTTGGGATAACCTAGAAGATAGAGCCATTATTGGAACAAAATTGGTAAGAGAAATGGAAGAGAAAATGATAAAAAAAAAAATGAATTTAAAGACTGCACATAATAGAAAAAAAAGGATATGATGACAAAGATAGAGAACACAAGGAATTTAGAGTGAGTGATCATGTGTCTTTGAAAGTAAAGGAAGAAAGGAGCCCGTTGAAATTGGGATGATGCCCAAATTTGGCAGCGAGATATTGTAGGCCATTTGAAGTTCTAGAGAGGATATGCCTAGTTCATACATGATTTCATTCCCTGCATCCATGAGAGTTCATAATTTATTTCATGTGTCTTTATTAAATAAGTATGTGCATTATCCTAACAATGTGATTGATTGGTTTGTTATCCAGGTGGATCACAAAGGGGACTTTCAGGTGGAGTCGGTGTGTATTCTAAACCAAAAATTCAAAGTGCTCAAGAACCAAGACATCGTTCTGGTAAAGTTCCAATGGACCTGCTAGGATTTTTAATATTCCACATGGGAGCATGAGGAGGCCATGTAGGAAGAGTACCCACAATGTTCTATAGATTCTTAGGGAATCTGAATGCACATGTGTACATGTGTGGATAAAAACTCCATTTTGGTGCAGGTGGAGTTCCTTGAGCCACAACTTTGAGACTCCCTATCCAGTTTATGTTGGGGCCTTGGAAGGGAAGTGGGATAGCCTGAGGTATTTTGTTGTATAGAAGGGGGTACACTTCCTTGGGTTGTGCAGGATGAGGGGAATGAGATATTTCTGGTTGAAATTGTTGCAGGAGTCATTAAATTGTGAAATTGTCGAATATTGTAATGTGATATTGTGTATGTATGTACATGTACACTTGTATGGTGATGTGCATTGAGGACAGTGAAATTTGTAGGGGGGTATTGTAACACCCTATTTTTGATCCCTGATGTAGCATTATATATTTGTAGGTATTATGAATGGTCATGTGCCAAGAGATGTAATATGTAAAGATTGTACATTGAAAAATTATAAAATGTAATACATTGTTGGTTGTAAATGGGTAAGGATTAGATTAATGGGGGGCTTCTGATTAGATAACAAAGGGGATTAATGGGGGTTTTGGGGGGTTTCCATATGCATTGAGTCTTAATACATTATCATTAGTTAATTTTTCATTTAGCCAATTATCCCTTTGACTTATTAAACACTCAAATCATTGAATTCATGTAAGAGGTTGGGTGAGGAAGTTATCCCACTCAGTTATGACAACATGGGGCGGGTGTAATCATCCTCGGGGGAAGAGTAAGAGACAAGAAATCATGTGAGAAGAGGATGTTCGAGTAGGAAAGAGAACACATTTAACAATTAGCAAGAAGTGAGGAAAAACAAAGTTGAGTGTTGGGAAAGAGTATCCAACCATAGTGGGAATCAAAGATAGTTTGTTGGAGTTGGTAATTGTGTTAAGAATGGGGCTAGTATGCATGTGAGTGATTCTGGTTGAGGAAATTACCCAAAATAATTTATTAATGTTGTGCAAGAACTCTTGTTGCAACGAGATTTCTTGGAGCCCTTAGTAGAGATATTCTTGGCCAGTCTATGTTGGAGCCCTAGAGGGGATGGATATTGTCTGAGGGACTATGGTGTAGAAAATTAATCTCATCTCTCGGGTTGTGTATATTGATGGGGAAGATATTTGGGTGGTTGGAATTGTTGTAGGAGTTGCATCACTATGTTTTTAGTGGGTATTTGAGTTGTTACAATGGGTTGTAGACACTCGTAGGATCATGTCCATCCTTCTGGACTTATAGCCCCAACTTGAGGTGGATTGTTGTAGAGAGAATTGGTGCAACAAATCCTACGGTTGGGAGGAAGGTCCTTCTGTTGGATTACTAAGAGGGGGGGTGAATCAGTAATAGAGAAATTGTTTCCTTTTAACCATATAATCCAAGTGTTATATCAATGATGCATTATTATCCAATAACTGCAGAGTAAATAAGTAATGAACAAATGAACAATCATACACATACACAGTACACCAGTGTTTTACGTGGAAACCCAAATCGGGAGAAAACCACATAATGTTTTTTCTTATATGTCTTGAAGAATTACATTCATTGGAAGCACAAACTTCCTTTGTTTTTCAGCTGCAACTGGAAGGGGCTCCAACCCCCTAGTTTCTCAGGCTACAACTTGAGGGAAGCTTCAACTCCCCAATTCTCTGGCTACAACCAGAAGGAGGCTACAACCCCCTATGTTCTCCGACTACAACCAAAAAGTGGCTACAACCACTTGTCCTTGCCCCGTCTTGCCACCCTGAAGTAGAAGTAGAATGATGGAACTACTATCACACTATCATTGTGAGATATACTGCTGTAAACCTGTACCAATAAATCTGAACCATGCATCAACCATGCATCAACCTGTACCTCAACTTGTAATCAACCTGTACCATAAACAAGTGCATCAACCATGCACCAACTTGTAATCAACCTGTACCATAAACAAGTGCATCAACCATGCATCAACCTGTAATCAACCTGTACCTTAAACAAGTGCATCAACCATGCACCAACCTGTAATCAACCTGTGCCATAAACAAGTGCATCAACCATGCACCAACCTGTAATCAACCTGTACCATAAACAAGTGCATCCAACCATGTACCAAGTATGTACCAATCATGTGTCAACTACTCATCAATTATGACTCATCAATATGTACCAACATCATATACTATACATCTCATGTATGTGCGACAACTCATCAACTACTTGTCTCAACCATGTGCTCAACATGTATCACAAGCAAAAGCCCTTATAAATTTCATCATCCAAATTTGATTTGTAGCTCTATAATAGAATTGGTGTATATGATCACATTCCTGCAAACCTTCCTTAACTTTAAAGACAAGAGACTTGCATTTTCATCAAACTTTTCTTTAGTCTCACATGCCTAGTTTTGGATTAGTCAACAACCCTAACTTGAAGTAATCATAACTTTGAACCTGTAATGTATAAATATCTAAAAATGATATACAATGTTCTTCAGTGTGTTTTATGCAATTCCTCCAAGTTTCACTACTTGGAACCTATCAGAAAAGGAGTTATAGCAAAAATGACATACCTTGATGAATTCTGGCTTATTCTAGAGAGAGACCTTGTAGAGCATGCCCCGCAAAAAATGTTTGATGAATTGATCTGAAACTATTAAAAAACATACTAAAGAATGTACCCTAACCAACACTTTTGGTCTCACTGAATTTGGATCTGTTATGAAGAAGTTATGATGTTTTTACCCAAAACACCTGATTTTGACTAGTTTCAGGACTGGCCACAAACCCTATTTTCCACAGAGTGTAACTCCCAAAATACAACGAACCACAAGCTGAAGTTTTTACCACAGATACTTGGATATATTTTCTCACTTGCATAGCAATTTCAGGATCTGAATCATTATATAAAAAAATGTTATAGTGAAAATGGTGAGATGACCTGTAAATAACATACCTTAGAAAACACTATCAAAAGAATTTATCCTTCCTTGCATTTCGGCCTTCTTTTCTTCACTTTCCTCATAATTTTGGATTAGATATCATTTGGTTACCTTAGACACCTATAGATATTTATTATTCTCAAGTGTGATTCAAATGAGA
>JASDQU010099706.1:969820-1013320 GCA_032191745.1 Picea mariana | reverse complement strand
TTGTGGAGAACACCCATGTATAGGTTGAATTAATAGAAGAAAGACTCTGATTCAATTTCATGGCTGTGTCTATTCTCTGTGTGTTGTTGATATTATGCTGTTGCATACTTGCTTCTTGTTATGGCTTCGTTTTATATGCTATGTATGTGATTTCATGGTAAATGTGAAGTCTGTGAGAGGAGAGTAAGTTTCAATTATTTCTCTGGTCGAGCCGGGAGATTCCTGCATAGAGTACAGTTGAATTCCTCCGCATAGAGTGCGTTGAGGAGGGTCACAGTTAAACTCTTATTCTCATCGACCCAGAAGTCGAATTTGGTTCTTAGAGTCATGCAGAGGAGGTGCAGGCCGAGGTTGAAATCTCAGCAGTTAGTATGAGGAGAGGAAGTAGCGGGATTTCTGTTGCAGAGGGTGCACGGAGTCGTGAAGGCTCAACACTTCGAGAGTTGTTGAGGTGAGCATCAGAGGACACACAGAATCTTTGATGGAAGCAGAGAAATTAAGCTCAGGAGGGATAGTTCCTTTCAATATTGCAGTGCGAATAGACCCAGGAGGACTCGAACCACAAAGGAGCTTTGGGACTGAAGAAATTGCCAAGAAGGAGAATCAACGGTCGAGGAAAGCTGTGGAGAAATTGCGAAATCCCGTCGATCATTGGATCTGGGAAAAGCACCGCGAGGTTTAACCCTTAAGCACAGGTAGGAAGGACTAAAGCCCATCGGACTTCAGGGTTTCGGTGTTCGGGGTTTGGCGAAGTAAGAGTTTTATACCTCGTGAAATCACGAGTCGCGATTTCCCGATTCAACGGGAGTCGTCGATCAGAGAAGGGACGCGTGGTGCATGATCCCGAGAAGTCGGAGAATCGGGGTTCGGCGTTCAGGGTTTTAAATAGCAAGAAACATTTGCGTCGTGGATTCACAATCCGCGAAATCCCGAAGAGGACATGGCATTGTGGGACCACGAGTGTTTAGTGGGAGATAGGTGGCATCAATTCGGAGTTAGGGGTTCGGAGATTTGGAGGGCAAGTGAATCGCAACATCACAATTGCCGGTTTCTCGATAGGGAAATTCCCGAAATCCGAAAGCGTTGACCCGTTGACCATCGGGGATCAGGGTTTTTTTTTGCATGTGAATTGTGATCACGTGAACCGCAAATTCCTGAATCACGATTTCCCGCTTTATGAAAGGGGAGATCGTTGAAGGTGCTTACTGTGGGTAACTCCTGAGGGGAATTGAAAGATCACTTTGGCTCTTTGGGCCCTCCCATTGAAGAAGGTCCTGGTGAGAGCGGCTTGCTCATTGAGGGGCAGGTTGCGTTGGAGTGGTATCAGAGCGGGAGTATCTTTGCTTTCTGTAGCAGAGACAGAGATTCAGTATGCTGCCCAGAAGAGAGAGGAAATCACCTGATCATGAAGACAGGGATGCCCGAAGAAGGGGAAGGCCAGCAGGTAATGCTGAGATGGAACGAGAGATGCGAGATCTCCGAGCACGGATGGAGGAGATGGAGACTACGCAGAGGCGTGGTGCTGGTGCAACAGAGTTCAGTGATTTCGAGGTAGAAGAGGAAGCTGGACGCGATGCCGAGGAGGTCTCAGCAGAAGATGCATCGACAGAGAGGTTGATTAGAGCCATCGCCAGGATGAGCACAAAGACGAAGATGGACATTCCCGTCTATGAGGGGAGTCTAAATGCAGAAGAGTTGTTGGATTGGATCCAAGCACTCGACACCTACTTCGATTATGAGGATATCGAAGAGGACAAGAAGGTAAGGCATGCTGTCACAAAGCTGAAAGGACATGCAGCCTTATGGTGGGATGAGTTGCAGGCGGATAGGCGCTGCAAAGGAAAATAGAAGATTAAGAGCTGGGATCGGATGATCGCTAAGATGAAAGAGAAATTCATTCCGAGAGACTACCAGATCACTCTGTTCAGGCGCATGTAGAACCTGAGGCAGAAGCTGATGACGGTGAAGGAGTACACCGAAGAATTTTACAGGCTCAACATTCGAGCTGGTCATCGGGAGAGTGATGACGAAAAGGTGGCAAGATACCTGAATGGGTTGAGATATGACATTCAAGATGAGCTAAGCATGCTAACCATCAGGACGGTGGAAGATGCATACCATATGGCTCTAAAATCCGAGGAGAAGATAAACCGTAAGCAGGGACAGCGAGGGCGAGGCAGGAGCCAGCCTCGAGGCAAAGCAGTTGCCCAAGAACAAACGCAGAAGCCCAAGGAGGATTGGAAGAAGCCTCAGGGAAAAGGTGAAAGAGGTGGAACCTCACATCAGAGGCAGCCATATGTTGAGCCGAGGAGGCAACAGACGGATCAGCGAGATGAATATGCTGATGCCAATGCCTTTCCTCGCACCCGAGGTAGAGGAAGAGGGCGTGGAGGAATTATCACATGTTTTACGTGTGGTAAAGACGGTCACAAAGCCATGGACTGTCCAGATAGGAAAATGGATAGAGGAAAAGCTCACGTCGCAGAGGCGCAGAGGCATGACGTGGAGGATGAAGACACTGGAAGTGGGAAGTCACTGACAATGCATAAAGTTCTCTTGAAACCTGAGAAAGAGGTGGAGGACATAGCTCAACGATGTAGACTGTTCCGAATGAATTGCAAGACCAAGGGATGGAAATGCAAGGTCATAGTGGACAGCGGAAGCACCGACAATCTCATTTCAACCGAGATGGTGGATAAATTGGCACTGGAGATGACCAAGCACCCGAGTCCATACAAAGTGTCATGGCTGCAGAAAGGACACCAGGTACGTGTTACAAAACAATGCTTGGTTAAATTTAAAATGGGTGAATATAAGGATGAGATCCTGTGTGATGTTATTCCATGGAGGTCTGTCATGTTTTATTGGGTAGACCATGGCAGTATGATAGAAATGTTGTTCATGATGGGAGGATGAACACATACACCTTGGAGAAGGATGGGAGATCATACACATTGATTCCAATGAAAGATAAAGAAGTGAAGCCGGAAGTGAGCAGTACCATACTTCTCATGAGTGGGAAAGAGCTTCTCATGGAGATGGAGAAGAATGAAGATCCACAGTTCTTTGTTGTCAGGAAGCCGAGAATTTTCTTGACAAGCACAAGAGTGGACGACTTGCCAGAAGAGATTCAGGAACTGTTGGGAGAGTTCGCTGACATCATCGTGGACGAACTACCTCGTTCGTTGCCACCGATGAGGAGTGTGAGTCACCACATTGACCTCATACCCGGAGCAAGCTTGCCGAACAAGGCAGCATACAGGTTGACACCTCAGGAGAATGAGGAATTCAAGAGGCAGGTACAGGATCTGCTGGATAAAGGACTGGTGAGGGAAAGTCTGAGTCTGTGTGCTGTTTCGACAGTACTGAGCCCAAAGAAGGATGGAGGCTGGAGGATGTGTACAGACTCCAGAGCGATAAATAAAATCACCATCAGGTACAGGTTTCCATTACCGAGAATGGACAACTTGATGGATTGCCTAAGTGGGGCAAATTACTTTTCGAAGATAGATCTCAAGAGCGGATATCATCAGATCCGGATGAGAGAGGGAGATGAATGGAAGACAACATTCAAAACAAACGAAGGGTTGTACGAATGGCTGGTCATGTCGTTTGGATTGACAAACACGCCAAGCACTTTTATGAGGCTGATGAATGAAGTCCTACGGGAATTCATTGGCAAATTTGTTGTTGTATACTTGGATGATAATTTAATTTTCAGCAAGACAAAGGCTGAGAACCTGAAGCATTTGGGGATTGTTATGAGAAGATTGCAGCAGGAAAAGCTGTTAATCAATTTGAAGAAGTTCTCGTTCATGCAGACATAACTCATTTATTTGGGTTTTGTAATCTTGGTGAATGAATTGAAGATGGATCCTGAGAAGGTGGACGTAATCAGGAATTGGCCATCGCCGAGGAATGTTTTTGAAGTAAGGAGTTTTCACGGTTTGGCTAGCTTCTACAGGAAGTTCATTCGGAATTTTAGTGGAATTAGCGCTGCAATGATGGATACGGTGAAGAAGCGGCATAAAGTTTTCTAGTGGACAGTCGAGGTTGAAATAAGCTTCAATCTGTTGAAGCGAAAGATAACAGAGCAACCGGTGTCAGTGTTGCCTGATTTTCGGAAAACCTTCCAAGTGAAGTGTGATGCCAATGGGTATGCTGTTGGAGGGGTCTTGAGTCAGGATGACAGACCTGTGGCATACTATAGCGAGAAGATGGATGATGCCAAGCTGAAGTACTCCACGTACGATAAAGAATTCTATGCCATCATACAGGCATTGAAGAAGTGGAGGCATTATTTGATACCCAAGGAGTTTGTTTTGTATAACGACAATCACGCATTGCAGTTTGTAAGTCAGCAGGAGAAGCTGAATCAAAAGCATGCGAAGTGGGTGGAATACATGCAGAATTTCACATTCGTGATCAAGCACATTTCGGGGACTTCCAACAAAGTAGCTGACGCATTGAGCAGAAAATGTTTATTGCTGCAGGAATTCAGGGTCAAGACCTGGGGGTTTGAAAACCTGAAAGATATGTATGCAAGTGATGCAGACTTTGCCGAAGCTTATGAAGCAGCTAAGAATCCAGTTCTCAGGGATCGGAGTCCATGGCTGGAATATATAATCCAGGAAGGATTGTTATTTAAAGGCAATCAGCTGTGCATACCGAATTGCTCCATAAGGGAGAATTTAGTGCGGGAAAAGCATAGCGGTGGCTTAGCAGGTCATTTTGGACATGACAAAACATTCGCCAAGCTGAGCGAATCGTATTATTGGCCAGGCATGCGCGCAGATGTGAAGCGGTTTGTTGACAGGTGTCGGATATGTCAACATGCGAAGGGCCGAAGGCAGAACACAGGGTTCTATCAGCCGTTGCCTATACCCGAAAGGCCATGGGAGGCCATTAGCATGGATTTTGTGTTGGGTTTGCCGAGAACACAACGGGGAGTTGATTCCATCTTTGTGGTGGTAGATAGGTTCTCGAAGATGGCACATTTCATTCTGTGTCATAAGACTAGTGATGCAACCCACATCGCCAACTTATTTTTCAAAGAAATTGTCAGGTTGCATGGATTGCCGAGAAGCATAGTCTCAGATCGGGATACAAAATTCATAGGTCACTTTTGGAGGACGCTATGGAATAAGCTAGGGACGGACTTGGCATTCAGTTCTGCTTATCACCCCCAGATGGATGGGCAGACCGAAGTGGTCAACATAAGCTTAGGGGATTTATTGAGGAGCCTGGTGGCAGAGCACCACAACAGTTGGGATCAGATCTTACCACAGACAGAATTCGCGTACAACGATTCAGTGAATCGGAGTACAGGTAAGAGCCCGTTTCAAATTTTGTATGGGACACAACCGAGAGGAGTGTCTGAGCTCAGGGAGTCAGAACAGGCTGAAACTAGCAGCATGAGAGCTGAGGAATTCACTGAGGCAATGCAAGAACTTCATGCACAGGTGAGACAACGACTGCAAAAGGCGAATCAAGAGTATAAGTGCAGAGCCGATCAGAGGAAGAGGCAACTTCAGTTTGCAGTCGGAGATATGGTTCTGGCACACTTGAGGAAGAAAAGGTTCCCAAGGGGAACATATAATAAGCTCAAGATGAAGAAGATCGGACCGTGCAGAGTCCTTAGGAAATTTGGTGAAAATGCATATGATCTTGACTTACCAGAGGACATCGGGATATCTCCGATTTTCAATATTTTGGATTTATACCCATACAGGGATGATGCAGTAGAGGCTGGAACTGAGGAACCAGTAGTCCAGTGGCAGAAGCAATTACCAGTTGCACAGAAACCTCAGATAGAGTGCATACTAGATAAAAGGGTAGGCCGAAAGACCAGAAGAAAGCAATATTTTGAATACCTGGTTAAATGGAAACATCACCCAGTGGAGGATGCCAGCTGGGAAACAGAGGAAGTTATATAGAAGCATGGGCAAACTGTGCAGGAGCTCATGGACAGGAGCCCATGAAATATTTTGAGCCGAGGAGTATGATGCAGGAGCATCCACACCTCATCAAGTGAGCCAGCGCGTGGAGAAAGAACGTACAGCTGGACAGCACCAGCACATATATTTTTGAAATACTTTGGAAAGTTGTTGCGCTGCCATTTGAATGAAAGCATTCATAACAAGCACACTTGTATTGTATTATAGATAGGTAGCCATTTAATAGTTTTAATGTTGTTAGATAGGAATTAATTGTAGATATGATGATTTCAGTTTTCGATGGCAAACAGAATATAGGCACCCTCCTTTGTACATTGTATTATTATTTTGGATTATCAAGCATTTAGGAGAAAGAAGAGAGCAGAGCAGAGAACTTGTGGAGAACACCCATGTACAGGTTGAATTAATAGAACAAAGACTCTGATTCAATTTCATGGCTGTGTCTATTCTCTGTGTGTTGTTGATATTATGCTGTTGCATACTTGCTTCTTGTTATGCCTTCGTTTTATATGCTATGTATGTGATTTCATGGTAAATGTGAAGTCTGTGAGAGGAGAGTAAGTTTCAATTGTTTCTCTGGTCGAGCCGGGAGATTCCTGCATAGAGTGCAGTTGAATTCCTCCGCATAGAGTGCGTTGAGGAGGCTCATAGTTAAACTCTTATTCTCATCGACCCAGAAGTCGAATTTGGTTCTTATAGTCGTGCAGAGGAGGTGCAGGCCGAGGTTGAAATCTCAGCAGTTAGTCTGAGGAGAGGAAGTAGCGAGACTTCTGTTGTAGAGGGTGCACGGAGTCGTGAAGGCTCAACACTTCGAGAGTTGTTGAGGTGAGCATCAGAGGACGCACAGAATCTGTGAAGGAAGCAGAGAAATTAAGCTCAAGAGGGATAGTTCCTTTTGAGATTGCAGTGCGAATAGACCCAGGAGGACTCGAACCACAAAGGAGCTTTGGGACCGAAGAAATTCCCAAGAAGGAGAATCAACGGTCAAGGACAGTTGTGGAGAAATCGCGAAATCCTGTCGATCATTGGATCTGGGAAAAGCAGCGCGAGGTTTAACCCTTAAGCGCAGGTAGGAAGGACTAAAGCCCATCGGACTTCGGGGTTTCGGCGTTCGGGGTTTGGCGAGGTAAGAGTTTTATACCTCGTGAAATCACGAGTCGCGATTCCCCGATTCAACGGGAGCCGTCGATCAGAGCAGGGACGCATGGCGCATGATCCCGAGAAGTCGGAGAATCGGGGTTCGACGTTCGGGGTTTTCAATAGCAAGAAGCATTTGTGTCGTGGATTCGCAATCCGCGAAATCCCGAAGAGGACGTGGCAGTGTGGGACCATGAGTGTTTAGTGGGAGATAGGTGGCATCAATTCAGAGTTCGAGGTTCGGAGATTTGGAGGGAAAGTGAATCGCAACATCACAATTGCCGATTTCTCGATAGGGAAACTCCCGAAATCCGAAAGCGTTGACCCTTTGACCATCGGGGATCGGGGTTTTGTTTTGCATGTGAATTGTGATCACGTGAACCACGAATTCCCGAATCGCGATTTCCCGCTTTACGAAAGGGGAGATCGCCGAAGGTGCTTACTGTGGGTAACTCCCGAGGGGAATTGAAAGAGCACTTTGGCTCTTCGGGCCCGTGCATTGAAGAAGGTCCTGGTGAGAGTGGCTTGCTCGTTGAGGGGCAGGTTGCGTCATGCTAGCTGAATATATTCTTAAGTTTTGATATGTACTAAGCATATTGATATGTTTTGATATCCAAGCTTTATAGTGATTGAGAGTTCCAAAGTTTATAACGTCCTTGCCGGATGTATTTTTGTTGAAATGTATTGACACTTTTTTCGAGATGCCTCAATAGGCCCGACAGGTTAAATGTTTAGATGATGTGATGTCCTCCAACAGGCCTGAGAGTTTAAATGTTTGCATACCGCTAGGTCCTTAGACATCCTAACAACCTTAAATGTTTATGTAAATACGCTTCTCGGAGTACATTTTTCCTCGAAATTTTCCATACAGTTACAGTGAATTTGCATAGTCTTGTTTGTCCACCACCAGTTCAATAGCAAATGCAATTTTGTTATCGCTGAAGCTACATACATTGTTTACTGGTTCGATGAGTGCTTCTTCTTCGATGGTTTGTCAGTTGCTGCTTCTTGTTTTTTCATTCACGAGTTGACATGTGCTTCTACATTTCATCGTTTCGGTGTAAGTTTCGATGCCATAGTTTCATTTCTATTCCTTGTTTGATGTTCAGTTTTTGTAGTTTGCAAGTAAGAATGTTTGCTTATTTGTAGTGGCATGGTCCTCGTATGTTTCCGGTTCCTTTCGTACTTAGGCTGCGGTTTCGTAATCATTGGAGATACATATGTTGTTTACTGGCTCGATGGTTGTTGTTGGTTCGTTGGTTCGTGGGTTGCTGGTTATGTTTGTTTGGCTTGAGTTTATGCTTTGGGGCCCCGGGGGTGCAGTTCGACATGTTTGTGGTTTCTCGATGGTTTGGTTCTTGCTGTTTTCTTTTGTTTGATTTGGCCTTGCAAGGTTGGGGTCCAGCAACGGTGGTTGAAGTTTTTTTTTTTTCTTTTTTTTTGGATTATTATTGTTTTTTGGGGCTCTTTACGGTGTTCATCCCCTACACCCATGAGTCGATATGCAGTTGTCTTATTTTCCCCGTCTTTCGAGGTCGATATCTGTTATTCTATGAGATTTTGCTGGTTCTTCAGTGCTGGCATGAAAGAAAATAGTTGCATGCAAAATTGTTCGAGGATTACATGTGAAATTGCAATATCCGTTATTTTTTTGTTAGAATAAAGCATATGCAGACTACATTTATAAACCATGTATGGTCAGATGTGCTAATATGACATTAGATGTTCTTTCTCCTCTACATAGACTGGTGTGCGCACGATACAATTTGTGTTGTGCTTGAGATATGATATGTGCAACAACGATTCTGCAAGATTATATTTGGATGTCTAGAAGCATGTCTGGGTAGTTTTCCATGGAAAACCAAAAACTTGTATCGTGGGCACAATAGTCTGTGTAGAGGATAAAGAACATGTGTTTTGGTCGGTGGAATAATATCTGGATAATTTTCCATGGAAAACCATAAATCGTTTAGCTACGGCCATGCAATTGCGTGATATTTTGTGGCTTGTAATATATTTTGGGTAGGGAAAAAAAATTACACGTTCACATCCATGGATGGAGAAGTGCAAAGGTTCATGTTTCTTCCTATCTTCTAGATTGTTCGTTGAGTCTGTTTTCCTCTATGTACATATTGTTTTTTCTCCGGTGCATACCAGCTTCCATTCATGTTCATTGTATTTTGTGCGTTCCCACATTCAAACAAACATAATAGCTGGAGAAAACAAGGGAGTCTTGACTGCATCGGTTGAAGAGGATACAGAAAGGTGCATGCTTGTACTGTTATTTCATATTGCATTGTTTTGTATTTCGTTTATGGTCTGTATATGTCTTCCCTTAGTTTATTATATGTACATGTTGTGTGCCTTCCTACATGGTAACTTATCTTCATTACATGCCTTCCTGCATACTAACTTGTTTCATGTCCGTTGTGTTTTCGCTTCATTGGTACATTTAAACAAACAAAATAGATGGAGATGACGATGGGTTCTTTTGCAGGTAAATAACCATGTTTATCTTTCTTTTACATGTCTGTCTTCATTATAAGTTATGTTCAATACATGCCTTCCTACACACTAAGCTACTTCATGTCCATTGTGTTTTCGCTGCATTGCTGCATTTAAACAAACATAATGGCTGGAGAGGACAATGGACTCTTTGGCGAGTAAATAGACCTGTTTCTCTTTCTTTTAGATGTTTGTCTTCATACTGACTTTCCTTCATGTCCATTGCATATTTGACGTTGCTGCCTTGGAAAAAACAAGTTGCTTAGACAAGGAGATGAATTGTTTTGTGCAACACCAAAGGGTTCTCTAGTGCAATCTTCTAAAAGGTATACCAAGTGTGCTGGTAAATTAAATATAAAAACTGGGTGGGGGCATATAATATTAGAATTGAAAACGATTTCTTGGCAACAATGGCCCTTTCTTGCCTCCCTATTTCTACTTTTTCCATTTTGTTTTCTAATTCATCTGCTTAGTGTGCTTTTCAAAAATGCCTTGGTGCATCAGTTGACAAACTAATGGTTTCACATCTGTGGCCGTGCTTCTACCGTATTCTATAGTTACCCACTTTCTCAATTGTGGGTGTCGGGTTGGCAGGTTGAAGATTTCTCCCCTACCTTTCGGGGGTCCGTGATATACAGATTGGCCATGGTGCCCCACCCTCATGCCCTGTTTACTGTCAAACATTTCTCCAGTTAAAAAAAATCAGATGCATACAATTTTACAGTTATTTAGTCCTTCTAATGGAGAATATACAATGAATATGCTTGTTTAGTCCTGATATTCATCTGCACATGCTTGGATCATAAAAAGTTGAACTAGTGACATGGGCATGAGCAGTGAGTCATCCCAGACATCGACAGACCGACAAGGCCAAAGGTAAATATGCATACGCTCTTCTCTTACTATGTTTACTAAACAAATATCCTCAGGTATATATTCATATAGGGCATGGTGGATATGCTGATGTCATCTGCAATACATGGTTTGCAACTTGCAAGAAGTATCAACAAGTACAAGCGAGATGCCGAACGTGTTGCATGTTCCGTAGACTAAGAGGTGTGGTTGAAAAACTATGTCTCCATAGTTCATCAACACTATGCGTGTACTTGTAGATTTATGCCAGTAAAAGAAGAATACAAAAAAAAAAAAAAAATGCACGCTACCATTCACTTTAGTTTTCCTGTTCAAAAATTGTCACCAGGTCTAGAGTTGTAACATCTAAAGTACTATCAATAGAGGACTTGAACAACCGCTGAACTGGACAAGTGTTCGTCGGGGACATAATGGTCATCTATATCACCTACTTGGAAAAGCCAAACAAAAGTAGATCTATTATATGTCCTGACATGACAGACAAGGAGGCCATGATGACACTGACACTAACTGTTCCTCCACAACTTGTCCAAAAACATGCAGCAAATATATTGCTGGGTAGTGGGATACCCATTACAAATTTTAATATATTTCCCAAAACAATATATGACCGTGGTGATTGCAATCGAATTATTTCACTCAACGAAACAAGCATTGTGGAAAAAATTTCCATTGTTTGTTTAGAATATCGTTTTGTCCCGGACTCGACTATCAGCCATCTTGCACAAAACACTTATATTTACCCAATTGGAACAATTGGCGCAGCTGTCACATTGGCTAGAAAACTTGGCTCGCAACACATTCTCCATATAAATGATGGAGAGTCGGATAGTGACAAGGCAATGGTACCTCTTTTCATATTTAGTTTTTTCCTTTACTTTTGCATGTGCATGTATCTCGGGTAATTTACACAAATATTGGACTGTTTCATGTTGCAACTACAATTGTTCAATACATATTCAAATTTGTTTTTCTCAATGGAACAACAATTGCATAAAGGGAAGATTCCACTTATGATGTTCAAAAATATAACAAAGAAAAGGGATGTTAGAGAAAGGATCTTTCGGACAACCCAGGCAACATTTGTAATAGAGTTGCGAGTAGATATAGTAGAGGATCTGAAGAAACTAGCTAGCTCTACCACTGTTGTGCGTATACATCCACAAAATCATCCTCACTTTGCTTATAGAAATATCCTTCAAAAAATTTCTNGGGGGGGGGGGTGGCTGCAGTTGTGTATTATATTGTTCAATGTATTAATTCCTATGCTTGTGTTCCCAGGTTGAAAGTGTTTTGGTTGCATCCAATGTGTACTCGACCTGCTTTGAACCTGTATGTGCAAAATGCAAATCTCTTGCTTCTGCCTCCGCTTTGATAAGTGATGATATGATTGATTTTCTGCGATGCGGTGAAAAATGTCCATATATATATATGGACATTGCGTCAATGCTGTCATCTGAACCGTGGGAAACACAACCGTGCAATGTACGGTTAGGCAACCTCTTTTACAAAATCTGGTTCCTAAGTTGGCAGAGTTGTCATATGAAACGTATCTATAGAAAAAAGGCAAGCAATGTCTACATGCTGCGAAAGCTTTAGATACACAAAAAATTCACCTTAAATGAGGACAATGAATTTTTTCATATCGGCTGAAGAAGGGAAAAAAATATATATATCAAAATTTGGCAGGAAATGAAAATACCTCATGTGTCTCTGTAATATTTCTTCAACATCCAGATGAATGTTCATCGGACTTGGCTAGTTGGGATTGCACATGCATAAGATTGTTTGGCTCAAAAAATGAGAAGCATGGAAGAAAACCCCATATATCCCATGGCCCCATTTATTTTCTACTGGGAACATATACCAGATGCAAGAGAAAATGAATGCGACAACGTCTTTTCTTTGTATATCAAATTGTTTGGTGCAAAGGTCAATGGGTCCTACTCTGTGAAACCTTCTAGGAACTTGCTTCCGGCCTTTTTGAAGTTTGGTTGGTTCTCGGTTGTGTGCTTCGTCTCTCAATTTGTATACCATGGAAATTCAACTGTTGTTTGAAGGACACAGAACAATATAATTGAATTATTTAGCAAGCTGGCATGCAGATCTGCCTGAAAATTTCTATGGCGTTGTGACGCAAATGTAGTATGTGGCTTGTTTTAGCAAATTTTCTTGATTGATGAACATGGTAAAATTATTGTCTTGGAATAATTTGAAATCAACGAATAAATACTATGCAAAGTGCAATTGTGCTATCATATGAACAAGAGGCCCTTAAAATTCAAATTGGTCATTGTTTTGGCATTTTTGCTTAATCGATGAACTCAGTAAAATTAATGTCCTGGAATAATTTGAAATCAACGAATATATACTGTGCAGAGTGCAATTGTGCTATCATATGAACAAGAGGCCCTTATAATTCAAATTCATTTTGTTATGCTTGTGGTGATAGACTTTTAAAAAAACTTTATTTTGTTTCCTTCATTTTTTTTTAAATAAGCAATTTAACATCCTTTAATAATTTAATGTGATTCAATTGTACAATATCGATATTTAATATTAATAATTTAGTATTTGAAAATAATGTTTTTAGATAAAGTTAGATAGGATGACCATCCGTAAACAATTGCAATCTTGAACCCGCCAGTCGTGGAGTCTTGTCGATCTGTATGTTGCGGAACTCAGAGTGTCGTTTGACGGACAGGGGACAATAGAAGTGCAATGTTGAGCCAACCAGACTGCAAGTCCGCCTGTAAATTTGTATATCGCAGAAGTATGGGTGCTATTTGTAGGACACAAAACAATAGAGGCCCAATTTTGAGCCCGCTAGGCTGAGAACCCATGATTCAAAAAGTGCCTAAGTATGGAATGAGGGATCCGCATATGCTCTATGAAATCTCATGTCCATAGTTTATAAAAGTACATGTTTACTATGTATTGCTCGTTTGTCGGAAAACTTTTATATCACTCGACTGACCAAATTGTACAAGCTTTCTTGTCTAACTAAATTCTGCAATATCAATATTTAATATTAATAATTTAGTATTGAAAATAATGTTTAGATATGTTAGATAGTTGATAGGGATTACCATCCGTAAACAATGAAAAACTTGAACCCGCCAGTCCTCGAGTCCATCTGTCAATTTGTATATCGTGGAACTCCGAGTGCTATTTGGAGAACATGGAACAATGGAAGTGCAATGTTGAGCCAGCCAGCCCGCAGGTTCGCTTGTCAATTTCTATATCGCAGAATTGTGGGTGCTTTTTGTAGAGCGCAGAACAATAGAGGCCCAATTTTTAGCCCGCCAGCCCGAGAAACTGTGATCCAAAAAGTGGCTAAGTATGGAATGGCGGATCCGTACATGCTCTATAAAAATTTCATGTCCATAGTTTATAAGAGTACATACTTAGTATGTATTACTCATTTTTCAAAAAAATTCTAGGTGCGGAAGTTAGCAGATTTACAACTTCAGATTTCACTTACTTTTATGTCACCAGCCCGACCGACCGCTTCCCCGTTTGATATTATAATAAACAAATATAAACTAGSCCAAGTCCAATTGTGCTATGACATGAACATGAGGACCTTAAAATTCAAATAGTTGACAAATCCGCTTGTCAATTTGTATATCRTGGAAATGTGGGTGCTATTTGTAKGGCACAGAACAATAGAGGCCCAATTTTGAATCCACTAGCCCGAGAAAMCACCATCCAAATAGTGGCTAAGTATGGAATGAGGYGTCCGCACATGCTCTATAAAATATCATGTTCATAGTTTTTAGTACATCTTTACTATGTATTACTCGTTTCCTCCGAATGTTGTTTAGAAGAAACAGAAYAATAGAACTGCAATGTTGAGCGATCYAGTCCACAACTTCGGCTGTCAATTTGTATATTGCGGGACTCTACGTGCTATTTGTAGGATACAAAGCAATAGAGGCTCAAATTTGATCCCGCCAGACCGAGAACCCACAATCGAAAAAGTGGCCATATATGAAATGCGGGATCCGTACAAGCTCTATAAAAACCTCATGTCCATACCTTGTAAGAGTTCATACTTGGTATGTACTACTCATTTTTCAGAAAACTTCTACCTGCGGAAGTTGGCGGATTCATGACTTCAGGTTTCAATTACTTTTAGATCACCAGCCCAACCGACCGCTTCTCCGTTTGATATTGTAAGAAATGAATATAAACTGGCCCAAGTCCAATTGTGCTATTACATCAACACGAGGCCCTTAAAATTGAAATAGTCTGCAAATCCTCTTGTCAATTTGTATATCGTGGAACTTTGGGTGCCATTTGTAGGGCACAAAACAACAAATGCCTAATTTTGAGCCCGCCAGCCTGAGAACCTGTGATCCAGCTTGAGAACCCGTGATCCGAAAAAGTGACAAAGTATGGAATGAGGGCTATGTATATGCTCTATAAAATATCATGCCCATACTTTATAAAAATACATATTTGGTATGTATAACTCGTTTCCTGCGAAATTTTGTAGGTGTAGAATTTGACGGATACATGTGTTCATATTTCCACCCATTTTTATATCAGTAGCCTGACTGACCTCTTGCCCGTTTCATATTATACAAAATTTTTGGAATGCAAGTTTCCGAATACGTGGGTTTTTCTTTGAAATAACATATTTCACATCCTTTTATAATTTTATGTAATTAAATTGTACAATATCAATATTTAATATTAATACTTTAGTTTTGAAAACAATGTTTTTTGGTAGTGTTACATAGTTCATAGAGATTACCATCCGTAAACAATCGCAAGGTTGGGGCCTCCAGCCCTAGAGTCCATCTGTGAATTTGTATATGGAGAAACTCTAAGTGTTGTTTGAACGGCACAAAACAATAGAAATGCAATGTTGAGCGAGCCAACTCGCAAGTCCGCCTGTAAATTTGCATATCGCGGAAATCTTGGGTGCTATTTGTAGCTAACATAACAATAGAGGCCCATTTTTGAGCTCACCAACCCAAGTACCCACAATACAAAGATTGGCTTAAGTATGGAATGCAGGAACAGTGCATTCTCTATAAAATCTCATGTTCGTACTTTCTAAAAATAGATTTTATGTGTTGCTCATTTTTTTCGAAAAAATTCTTGGTAAGGAAGTTGGCAGATTCACGTATTCATATTTCACTCACTTTTATATCACCAGCCCGACCGACCGACTGCTTCCCTATTTCATATTGTACAAACCTCCTTGTCTAATTAAATTGTACAATATCAATATTTAATATTAATAATTTAGTATTCAAAATAATGTCTTTAGATAATGTCAAATAGTTAATAGGGATTAGCATCCTTAGACAATTGAATGGTAGAGGCCGCTAGCCCTAGAGTTCGTCTATCAATTTGTATATTGCGGAACTCCGAGTATTGTTTGTATGAAATGAAACAAAAGGAGTGCAATTTTGAGCGAGCCACCTCGCAGGTCCGCAGGCCAATTTGTATATCGTGGAATTCTAGATGCTATTTGTAGGCCACGGAACAATGGATGCCCAATTTAAAGCCCGCCAGTCCAAGAACCCGCGATCCGAGAAGTGGCTAAGTATGGAATGTGGGATCCGTACATGCTCTATAACATCTCATGTTCATACTTTATAGTACATATTTAGTGTGTATTACTCGTTTTTTCGAAAATTTCTAGTTTCTCTTTTCTCTCTACTTTTCCTTTTTAAAATGAGGGTTCCTGCATAGACGGGTTTAACATTGCGTTTCCATTGTTCCACGCCCTGCAACTAGCACCCAGACTTCCGCTATTTACAAATTTGCAAACAAACCCCCCTTCATCTCGTATGCTTTTGCTTTCTGTTTACTTGGTCCTTTTTCCGAATGTCTCATGCTTTTATATAAAAAACCCAGGTTCAACAATATACAAATTGTCCTCTCGCCATTGCACTTTCGTTGTTCCCCTATGCACAAACAACACCCGAAATTCCATGACATACAAATTGACGGTCGATATCTGTCACTGAGATGCAATATGACCATCGGCCCTTCACGTCTCCTAGGTATATCTTCTGCCCTCTTTCTTTTGTAACCCACCCAACCACTTTCCATACTTAGGTATTTCTTGGAATTGGTTTCGTGGGTTGGCTGGTGCTTCAGTGCAATTTGCCATCACAGCTGCCTTCGTACTTGTTTCCAGATATGCAATAAGTAAGCTTTAATGCTAGTAGTTCATCCTGTAGGAACCATTAAGATTGTCATTAATGTCTGGAAGTCCGGAGAAGTTTTTTCATTACTATGAATTAAACTAATATTTGCGCACAAGTATGTTATCCTTTCCAAGTATTCATTTCAAACACGATGCAATCTGTTTTTTGTGCGCCGATGGGTTGGCGCTTTTAATAAATTTCTAATTTTTAATCTCTCTTCGTCGTCACCATGACCTTCACACTTTTCTCTAATTATGCAATTAGTGAGCTGTGATGGTGACATCTCATTCCACATGAACCCTGGAGATTGTCATTGATCAATGAAAGGCTCGAGGAGATATTCCATTGATACACATTAAACCATAATTTGCGGAGGGTTATATTATCCCTCCCCGATTTTCATTTCAAACATCGTCTCGAGAAAAATAAAATTATTGTTAAGTTGTGGCAGCAATTCTGTCTAGATACAGTAAACACATTGGGGCATAAAGGCCAGAGGTTCCACTATTCCAGGGCATATTTTTACTACTCATCTCCCTCCGCCCAGGAGCAAAAAAGGAGATGGTCCTTGGTACACCAAGAGATATATTTCAAGCCAAAGAATTCCAAGGCAACTCTGCCTTCTCAGAGAACCTACCCAGTTGCATTCATGGCTGGTGCAGAAGTTGATGTCATGAATTCCGAGCCGGAATAAGATGATCTGATGGGCGATGATACGACAATGGATGATGGCAATGCAAATACTCTTCCCAATCCTGCGCCCAAATTGAAATCAACTATAATAGATGAAAATTCCCAGCTCGGTGATGGCAGTCCTGACAACACCAAAAGGAGTTTCAGAAAAGAAACCGACGGTAAACGCAATAACGCCTTTGCAGTGCGAAAGTAAGAATTCCAGAGTTCTAAATTAGTCCATTCTAGACAGAAGAGTTTCATTGTAAAGTAATGATCTGTTGATGCTCCCAGAGATATATTTCAAGCCAAAAAATTATTCACTTCCAGGACTACTGTCCTGTTCTCTGGATATACAATTAACATCTTTGGGAATCAGGTCCAAAAATCTCACTACTGCAAGGCATTTTTCTACTAGTCATCTCCTTCCACCCAGAATGGACTAATTTGGGCCTTTGAAATTGCACGTGCAACCTGTGCTCCTGAATTGTTTCCGACTCTGCAGAGACGGTTTCAGCTAAGGGATATTCCATTTGCCCTGCAACGTTTTTCGTCTTCTTCCTCACGAGAAGCTTATGAAAACTATCAATTTCAGTGCAGGATGATTCATCGAGGAGAAAACTGCGAGGATCTTGCATACTGCAGATTCCATGCCTATGTTTGTCGTAGATACGTTCAATGTTTTGGCCCGAAGAACTGGGTCCAATTTCTAAGGATATATGTACAATAATCAGTGTTTTTCTTATTTTTTAAAATGGATTTGCTATTAAAAAATAATTTCCTTGGACTTTTTGTTGTTGCTTCTTTTATGGATTTAACGCATGTTCTCATTGGAATGGTTTGGTGCTCTCATACTTCTTCAATATTTTGTTTACTTAGGTTATTTTTTCTAAGATGGAACATCTAAAAATTATATAACAATGTACTGTGTCAATCCCCCAGCCTTTTATGCAAACAAAAAATGGATTACATAGTTTCAAACCAACGTTCAATTCTATTCGTAATGCAGATAGAACATAGCAATACCAATGTACAATCTTGCAACAAAATCGTTATTCTTGTTTCTAGACATGCAATTATTAAGTTTTAATTCTAACAACCCATAATGCAAGAAGTTTAATACTTGAGTTAATATGTTGCAGTCATGGAAGAATGTATGAAGAACACACTTACACCCACACGTTACAATAAAATCTAATCTTCAACAAAACATTTGTTGGCAATTAGTAGAAAATGAAGTTTACTAGTTAAGTTAATATGTTACAGTCATTGAAGAATGTATCAAGAACATACTTACACGCATAAGTTGTAATAAAATCTAATCTTCAATAATGCATTTGCTGACAATTAGTAGAAAATGATGGTTTTGCAACAATGGGGCTTCTTTGAAACCAATTCGCGCTTACGAAAACTGCCTTCCGCCTTTCTATTTTCCCATTCTTTTATTCCCTGTAGTTTCTCTTCCTCGTTACTTATCATTTTTTTTCTTCTGAAAATGCCTTGTTGCACGGCTTGGCGGATTCACGCATTTCCAACGAGCACTTCCCCTTTCTTTAAATTGACCCTTTGTTGTTCCGTGTCCTACAACTAGCACCCAGAGTTCCGCGATATACAAATTGACAAGAAGACTTGCGCGTTGACTAGGTCAACATTGCACTTCTACTTTTCCATGACCTCCAAACAACATTCGGAGCTCCACGATATACAAATTGACAGACAAGCTCCAGGGCTGGAGGGCTCAAGATTGCCTTTGTTTACAGATGGAAAAATGCTAAAACGAGCCATACCACATTTGCGCCACATAAGCTATATTAAAGGGCAAAGAATTTCCTCTATAGTTTTGTGTCCTGCAAACAACACGCACAGTTCCACACTATACAAATTAACAGCCAGACTTGCGGGCTGGTTGGCTAACAAAACACCTTGTAGTTCTGCGATATACAAATTGATAGGCGAAGCATACAAGAAAGAACCAAGTAAACTCGCAGATCGTAATCCTGGTTGTTGTTTTCTGTTCCCGCCAACTTCGCAATTCTGTTCTATTTCTCTTTTCCCTGAACTTTTTTTTCGTCACTTATTCATTTTTAAAAAATGTATGGCTGTGCGCGTGGGCAGTGTTGCAGGTTCAGACTTTCACTCGTGCTCTTTTATCGCAACACCAATTGACTGCTTCCCCATTCCATACCCAAAAACTTCTCTGACTGTGAATTCCCGGTAGGCGGGCTCTAGATTGGATTTTTGTTGTTCCATGGCCTGCGAACAGTACCGCCACTTCCGCGATATACAAATTTGCAACCAGACTTAGATCATACCCTCTTCCATATTACAGTCCACCTATCATGCCCTCTTATGTGGTATACATTTTGCACTGAAAACTTACGAGAAACACAATTTAACCATCGTGTCCTGCATCTTTTGTGGAACTATTGTCACCCCATTTTGAAGCCCATCTATCCTCTTTCCATACTTCACCATTTCTTCGATTTTCTTTGGAGGATCGTCGGTTTGGCTGGTTGAAGAAATATTCAGTTCCTAGTCATTGTTTCCTATGCCCGCTCCCCTTTGCAATTAGAAATTACCAATTATATATAATATCTTATTTCTAGGCATGCAATTAGCAATTTCCCTATTCCATACTTAGCCACTTTGCTGGAATTCCACAAATATGCAAATTGGCCACTGAACTGTCCCATCATCATCTCTTCCATTTTACACATTTTGCACTCAAAAATTTCGATACATAAAATTTGACTGTGCAACACTCGCGTGTCCTGAGTATCCCCGTAACACTTTTTTGAATACCATCTGATTGCTTTTCAGAGCTTGCCATTCTTTCCTTGTTCTCCGCCATCTCCGTCAACTTCGCACTTGTCTATAATAAAAGAAAGAATATATATATATATATATATATACACACACACACACATATATTGTTTCTAAATATGGAATTATTGGCATTCAATTCTAACAGGTCATCATGCAGGAATCGTATAGATTGTCATTGATGGGCACAAGGCTCGAGGAGATCTCCTATTGATGCGCATTAAACCAAGATTTGTGGGGGGTTATATTATCCCTTCTGAGTGTTGATTTCAAAATCATGAAATGTCGTTTGCACGTCGTGGCCTTCACACGTTCACAAAACCTCCAATTCTTAATTGCTCTTCGTCGTACCCACCACCTTCGCATTTCTAAATATGCAATAAATAAGATTTACTACTAACAGTTTATCATGCACCACCCATACATATTGTCATTAATTAGTGAAAGGCTCGAGGAGCTTTCCCATTCATAAAAATTTAACCAAGATTTAGCGTAGAGTTACATTATCGACTCTAATTGTTCATTTAAACCATCATCTGGAGAAAACCAACGTTCTCATAAAACTATGGCATTAGCTCAACAACAGTTCTTTGGAGATACAGTGAACATCTTCGGGTGCGAGGAACAAAACTTCCAATGGTCCAAGGCATATTCTTGTTACTCAACCTCTGCCACAGAGAACCAAGTAATTTGGACCTTCAGGATTTCTCATGCAGGCTATGTCCCTGAGGTTTTTGACTATAAGGACCTTGTCTCTTGGTGCGCCGATAAATTTATTTCAGAAAAAAGAATTATTCCACTACGGGAACTCTCTTCTGTTTCTTTGTCACCTCAGGTCTTCTTCCAGATGCTAATATTGTCGGAGCCAACATTGATGTTTAGAGGAGAAGATTGAAAAAAGTTCCTAGCAAAGCATAATAATGGGTTGGACATCTTGCCCCATTTTTTGGAAAACCCGCTTCTAGTTCCTGAAGATATTACAAGCTTGTAGGTTAGTTCATTTAGAAATCCATTTCACGAAATTGCCTAGTTGTTTACAAGAATAACAGGACAGGAGTCCACATCAACTGTTTCCCAGATGGCTCTTTATATTTTGTATTTCACAGTCAACGAACAAGCCATTTTTGATTGGGGTAGGTTAATTTCCCATGAAATCTGTTCCCAATTATCAAGCTTCAAAAGGGAAAAGAAATTGTATATGTCGTCCTATTTAGTTTTTGCAATAGCGCATTCCTGTCGATTTCCACAATTGTCTCTGTCCAAGAATGTCAACTGTGAATTTCACCCAATAACGTTTTGGTACCAGGCCTTGTGGAAGCACAAGGCTTCCCACTATTTTTATGAGGTTTTTAATGGCTTCGTGTCTATTTTCAAAATTTTGTTGTTAGGAGAAGATGCTCCCCACATATCTAAACAAGAAACCCATTTTTTGGACAAGAAGGGGACACTCAAACATTTGGATAATTACACTGTCATAAGAATTTTTTGGTCCACGAAACAACCTGCTCTCCTTCCATGTCACATTACAGACATAATGTTTGTTGCAGAAGTAGCACGAAAATACAACTACTGGTTCCATCTTTTGCAAACAAAGAAAAAAAAACCAGTTCATTCCTCTACCTTGGAAAGTAGGGGAGTTTGTGTTGAAAAACGTCAAAAAAATTGACGAATTCGCAGCACATTCTAGCATCTCCAACTTGAGATATGCTGAAATCATAAGAGGGTTTGACCCCTATAATATTTTTCGACAACATTTATAAACACTTGGCCTCGACGATTGTTTTTTAAATAAACAACTGCGCAAAAATAGAGATAGTGGCGGCAACGATCCTGCCTCTGATGTCGGCGACATAGACACAGTGCAAAGATACACTAAAATGTACATGCAACAAGGGAAAGGTCCCGGTAAAAAGAGTGTTCAATCAGAAAATAACACTCCAAAAGGTACGACATCTCGGAGCATCGCTCCAACGGTCCACCACAACAACAAAGAAACTCAGATTTCTTCAAACAGAGGAGGAGATAACGACCCTCCTCACTCTAAAATTGATATTTCTCACAAGTTTCTAGTAGAGAAGAAGAGAAAAAAAAATGTGGGGCAAGCAGAAGAGCCAGAAATTTAGAGCAAGAACATGGAACTTGACACTGATCTGGATAGCATGATCTGCTTCCTTGATCAGCCCAGAGATGCCATCCACCATATCCGTTCAATGGACATATCCGTTACCGAAAATTTTGACGAAGATGAATCCTTCATGTTCTAGAGCGCTATTTTTGATAGCTAGTCCAAAAAATTGATAATTGAGAAAAAATATGTTAAAAATAAGAAAGACAAATCTCGTTCAGAGGTTGACCTTGCCAACATGCGGCCATCCCAAATCTGTCAACTTCACACCGTGAGCAGAGAAGCACTTCATGATTCCATTGGAGGCATCGAGACCGAGAATGCCAGACTGAAGGACCGGGTCAAGGAATTGGAAGACGATTTCATTCCTATGCCATTGCTTGTCAATCCTTTGGCAATAACCATGCCTGCCACCCCTGCAGCCAACGTAAAATCATCCTCCATCCTGGTCGCATCCTGTAAAGGATATGTGGAGAATAATATCAAAAAAAGAAGGAACTGGATACCGAGGTGTGTAAAAGATCACAAACCATCACTTTCCTTGGAACCAGGGCACATAGTTTGCTCGAACATTTGTAGGCCGAGTTAAAAGATGAAGAAAATTTCTTGTTAAAAACGGTCATTCCTTTTGGCACCATTGTCAACAATATGACAGAAACATAAATAAGAGAACAAGATCTTCCATCCAAAAACCAGATCGGTTAATTGAATGCATGTTGGAAAGAAAAAGTGAAGAACCTGCATCTCATTGTTCAGTCATGTGAACAAGCCATATCGAAGAAAGATAAATTATTCACAAGGTTTTCAAATATAGACTTAGCCGGGAAAACTAACGGCTTCCAAGACCCCGAATTAATCGCAAACTCCTTACCCTTAACCGGGCAAGAGTTCGATAAACAGGTTTCTATGTTTAAGGCCTTGTCTCTGGAAAAGTTTTACAACATCCTTCAATTTGATAAAGCTCACGTCCACGACTGGCTATTCAAATATTCAATACAGAATGAGGAAATTCATCAGGCTCTCTGTAATCTTTCTATCAACTTCCGGGAATTAGAAAATGATCTTTTCAACATAAACATCCAGAATGAGATCAACACCGCCCCAATGAGAAGTTACATTGAAGAATGGCTTGAAAGGCAATTGAAGCCCGACGAAAGGCAACAAGCAGTTGCCAGGATTCCAGCAGTTGTCAACGACATCATTGAAACCACAGTCGTTGGCGACATCAATGAAATGACATCTGTAAACAAATAACCAAAGGGCTCATATGTACCCTCACTGTAATTCTACTGGTCGCATCTTGCTTTGTTTATCGACCGATTTATTTCACTTTTTTAAATACAGATGTGTAGGCAAACACTTATACCTTTCCATTTATTTTTTTTGTAGGTATTGCACTCTATCTTCATTCTAAAATCCTATTTCTTGTACATATTTCTCTAATGGTCTGCGGGAGCCCCGATCCCAGTCTACATGACAAACACATTGAAATTCTGATTTATATGCAACAAACTTTAATTTTTTTTTGTATATTTCAAAATTTCCAGTAGTATGTAACAAACTTTTATTTTTTGACATATTTCAAATAAAAATATTTTCTTATCTCCTTTAAAATTTATGTTTTCATACATTCTTATCTTTCACCTGTATGACAAATGCATTTAATTTTTTATATGTAACATACTTTTATTTTTTTATATATTTCAAAATAAATGGTGCTCTACATTGCATTTAAACTTTTTTATACCCCATGTTCACAAATGCATTTAAATTTTTATATTTCTTATCTCCTTTTAATTTCATGTCTGCATATATTTTTATCTTTCACCATTCTATATGGCAAATGCATTTAAAATTCCAAATTTATTCTTCCACTGTCAACAAATTTGTAGTTTGTTATATACTTTCAAAAAGAAGATGTTTGTTATATACTTTCAAAAAATAAATGGTGCTCTACTTGCCAACCGTCATTTACTTTTGCCCCATGTTTCGTGATATACATGTTGCACACAACATTTCTGTGATATACATTTTGCACCGAACACTTCCGTCATTTACAATTTGACTCTATTTTCCACAATTTTATTTCTAACCTCGTTAGCAGGGACTACGTTGCCACGCAACCTTGTTTACCTAAAGACGCAGTACACACTGAGTAGACACATTACACAAGGAGTAGAGGCAACATTCTAGCCAAGTTGATAACCATAACGTTTTCAAAATCCAATTGTTGAACCCACTGCAATTATTATATTAAGTAGAACCAGATGACCCAATACCAATCAATGAAATAGCTTGCCAACCAACACCTCATCATGATATTGATCCACGGGAGCAAATAGAAAAGCGCCAAAATCCATATATTCAATATAAAAAAATTAGCAAAATTGTGTAATTTATTCACTCAAAATCCTAGGCATTTCCCTCATTCCAAAAAAATAGAGTTACCATGTTTTGGTCCATTACAAAACAACTATGAACACTAGTGTAGGATTCGAATAGCTGAGTCCATTTCTAGATCATTGGTGCAGGATTCAATTAACATGGTCCATTTGCACATGATTAGATTCACGATGTTCATTTCGAGTGGTCTATAACAAAAACGTAAGTCAGTTGACTCTATTTTCTTGGCATAGTGAAGTATTGAGAAATTTCAATAAGAGGCTATGTTCTTTTAATTTGTAGAAATTGCAAGAAAATTTTGTTTCTTTTTTTGTTTTTTAGGTAATGGTTATTTTTTCTATTTTATAGAACTTTGTTTTTACTATTTCATGACTTTCATCTTCATTTCCACCCCTCCTCTTCAAACATGTTGATGTATCTTGATGTCCAGTTGCACATGGTTTTAGTAATGTTTTTGGACATTGTGAGAGTTTTTTTATGGTTCCTTCATAGTTGCTAGCTCTTTGTTTTAATTTTTATTAAACTCAAGCACATAAAACAAATAAATAAATAAATAAAACATGAGAGCAAAACCCCTCAAAAGAGAGGGCAAACAACTAAACACATGAATGAAAATAAAGATTGTTTGTTTCCCTTGAATGCTAAATTGATTTTCTTCCAAGTGAAATGAGAAATGAATAATTATGCCTAGAGCTAGCCTTGACTTGAGTTGGTGGAAGTTCATGAAAGGTTTCTCAAGCCCTTCATGTTTGAAAGTGTTTCCTTTATACATACAAATCACCATTTTCATGTAAAACTATGTCGTTTGTTATAGTATCTAATTCCATTTGTAGCATTTATTACATGACTGAAAACACTTTTTGAGTTGGATTTTTTTTTGTATCTAATCGAATTTGAATTCGAACTTATTAACTATGATGCTAACATACAACAACAAAAAATGAATAAGATGAATATGGACTCCTATGGGATCCTATGGGCACAACATCTTCCATGGACATGATAGTGTTATGTATTGGAATTATGGGTGAGGGTGGCTGCATAGTAGATGAATATGGATTGTATGGATCCATGCATCAAGGTTTGGGTATATTTACATATTTATTTAGGAGTCACTTTTTTGGTTTCTTGTGTGTAAATTTGGTTAAGTAGTGGTGGGGAGGTTTGGAACTTCACATTTTCTCTATTGGTCAATTGAAAATTTGATTTGAAAATTTGATGATGTGTGTTTTCCATGGTTTTGATTTGAAGTTTTATGAATTTTTTTAAATGTTAATTTTTTTTTTTTTATATTGTTATGTGCAAATTTCACCATTAAACTTTTTCCATCTTCTTTAAATTTTGACCATGTTAATTTTTATAGATTTTGTTCTTATTGATTTGAAAATTTGATGATGTGTGTTTTCCATGGTTTTGATTTGAAGTTTTATGAATTTTTTTAAATGTTAATTTTTTTTTTTTAATTGTTATGTGCAAATTTCACCATTAAACTTTTTCCATCTTCTTTAAATTTTGACCATGTTAATTTTTATAGATTTTGTTCTTATTATTTTAGTATGGTCATACTTCAAGAGTGCACCAATGACAGAATCTGTTCTTATTATTTTGGTATGTGCACCATTAATAAATTCTTTAAAAACTTTTAAACTAATATTGACATGAATATGTGTTGTCACAACTTAACAAATAGTTTAAATATTAAAATTTGAACTTTTTCGCACTGTCAAAACTGCAATTTAATTTAAATAATGAAAAATTCTTTAAAAATTTTTAAATTAATATTGACATGAATATGTGTTGTCACAACCCAACAAATAGTTTAAATATTAAAATTTGAACTTTTTTTCATTGTCAAAACTGCAATTTAATTTAAATAATAAAAAATTGTAATTTCAATATATAAAATTCAAAATTCTAATCTTTTGAGGATAATTATATAAAAAAATTCTAAACATTTCAATAAATTTTACTTCACGGAAAATAATATATACTACCAAATGACAACGCGGATTAAGGTTGTGGGCCGGTGAATAATGCTCAGGATTGGGCTCCAGCATGGTTAGAGGTTCCACTGCTCTGGTCTATTTATATGTTTTTGTTGAACTTTTTTACGCTGTCAAAATTGCAATTTAATTTAAAACGGAAAATTGTGATTTGACTAACAAACCAAGCATTCCAGGATTTCAATGATAATTGTACCAAAAAAATTATAAACATGTCAATTACTCCAGTCAAATGACAACGCGCAGGATTGGTCTCCATGGTTAGAGGTTCCGCTGCTCTGGTCTATTTATATCTTTCTGTTGAACTTTTTTCGATGGTCAAAATTACAATTTATTGCGATTTTACTGACAAACAAACAATCCTGGAATTTCAGGATTTCGATGATAATTGTAATTTTTTTTTACTAAAAATGTCTTGGTCCGGCGGATAATGCTCGGGATTGGTCTCCATCATGATTAGAGGTTCGGCTGCTCTGCTCTATTTATTTGTTTCTGTTCGATTTTGATGTGTGCAAAGCTCGGGAGCGTTGCGAGATTAATTGAATCGTAGAGTAACAGGAGCTACATTCATGGCTGTTTTAAGAGTTGCTCAGGATGGTAGCGCCCAGTACAAGGATGTCCAAGCTGCCATTGACGCTGTCCCTGATGATAACAAGGAGCGAGTAGTAATCGAGATTATGCCTGGAGTTTACAAAAAGACAGTCCATATTCCCAAAAAAAAGAATCTCATCAAACTCCGAGGATCTCGTGCAGCAGAAGAGACTGTGTTAACTTGGAATAACACAGCCAATACGATTATTAAACAACAGGTATTGAAAATGCTTTTAGTAATGTTCTTTTTCAGCTATGGAAAAATGACTTTGGTTCATAATGATTTTCAGGATAATAGCGAAATTAAGCTTGGGACGTTTGACTGCGGCACAGTGATAGTAGAAGGATCGGATTTCATTGCTGAGGGAATTACATTTGAAAACTCAGCGCCTGAGGCAAGATTGCATATTTATTTTCAACTTGTTAGAAAATGAGATTACATAGCTGTTTTAGCATGAGTTATGTGCCGATGACTTGGACTGCCTTGGTACATCTGCAGGGATCTGAACAAGCTGTCGCTATCAGAGTATCAGGAGACAGATGTGCATTCTACAGTTGCAGATTTCTTGGCTGGCAGGTATGTTTCTGCCTGTCCCTCTTTCCCATTGTTATACCAAACCCATTTAAACATGGCCAGAAAGAGCACATGAAGGTGTCTATATGGTTGAAAGGTATATACTAATAAGATTTATACCAAACCCAGTTGAGTTTGTTGCATGTCACATTTGATTTATTTTTGAGATTTTGATATTTTTTACTGGATAAATTAAGAGATTTGATTTCTCATTTGTCTATGAATACTTATCATGGTCTTGTTTGTTAGGATCCATATTGAGGATTGTTTTCCAGGCTCATGCAAATATTCTTAGAGTGTCATTTGGTTTTTATTTCTTTGACCAACTTTGTTTTGCAGGACTGTCACCTCCATATGAATATTGTGGGGGATGGTGTGCAATGCTTCATTGGGTGATTCTTTATGCTTCAACATTTTGTTGGACATAACTGTTTTTAAGACTGAACCTTGTATCAAGCATAATTTGAATGCTATTTTGACATGCTAGCAACACATGCACTTTGGTGAGATGGATTGACATGCATAGAGACACTCATTTTATGATGTTTTTGTCAATTGTTCATGAGCATTTTCATTAGGTTTTTGAGTCTAGACTCATTTCATAGGATTAGTCTATTTGTTTGAGCAGTTTGAAATGTGTTCTTTGGATTCCTACATGGATCTTTGATGGCATTGATAGCGGTTTCCGTAGGCCTCTTTATAGTTTGGGCCAAACTTCTTGTTCATACATTTTAGTGTGTGTAGGCCTCATTTTTCATTGCGGACCTAATTTCTCATTTGATGGTTGATGGTGGTTTCTTTTGTTCGAAGCCCTTGTTTTGGTTATTCACTATCACCTATTTTTCTGAAACATTTATGTGGTGGTTGTCGGTGTTTGTCATTCCAGTGCCTCTACAACGAAACCTCTTCTATTTTATAATTAAACCAAGTTCTTTGATGTTACTTGAATATCTTCTTCATAGTTTTGACCATACTTCCTAATTGGAGCTTTCAACCTCTAGAGGCCTCATGCTCTTTCCTTTCAATGCATATTTTTTGGATATCTTTTTCATTTTCATCTCTAAGGCATTTCATCATTGGTGTTACTCGTTTACAGGAACCTTGTCTTGTCTTGTTTTGTTCCTTTGCGAACATTTACCTTTTGAACATTTTGTACATGGATACCTATCATGGCCTTGTAGCTGGGATCCATTTTTTTGTTATTTAATGTCCTTTTCATACCTCCCTAATTTGTACTTATGGGTGGGGACGGGGTGTTGGTGTACATGCACCATGTGGTTAAGTTTTACTTAGGTCATTGATTGGTAGGTGAAATATCCAACCACTTATATTTGACTTATCACTACTTGGTAAGTGAGCTATCCAACCACCCGTAGGCTCCTTCCACTCTATTATAAATATGGGTGATCACCTTGTAATTATATAGTAAACAATATGTATTCATTTGTTGTTTTGTTTTATGAATTTTAGATTTATTTACAATTTAAGTTAGTCCTATATTTTTATATTATTTAAAAAAATAAAATTAATTTAGTATATGAATTGAAGTATTTACTCAATCATCAAAATTAAAAAAAAATGAATATATCATATAACTTTAAAACATGGGATATAAAAATCCAAACTCATGAAAAAAAATGAATATATCATATAACTTTAAAACATGGGATATAAAAATCCAAACTCATGAAATAGACTTTAGTAATCATATTTAAAAAAATCTCAATAATATTAAAAAATAAAATATCAAATTAAAAATAATCATCAAAAAAATCTAATGTTAATTTTCAAAACCAACCTTAAAATACTATACATTTTCACTCTTTTCTTTCCATATATAATATTTAATTATTAACTTATTCCATTCACTTATATATATATATATATATATATATATATATATATATATATATATATTAAGTTTGGAACTTCTAGTAAACTCATTTTATGCTAATGAAGCTAAGACTTGTATCTTAGGTTTGGCACTTCGAGGTAATCATGGGGCCATTAGAATGTGGGGTTTGAGGTAAGTATGGGCCAAATCCAACGTGGGGTTTGAACGGATAGCTATGCAAGTTACTCAATAATGAAGTAATTAATGCATAACTTAGGTTTATGTTAATAACACAATTATTCTATAGTTATGATTTAATTGTAAATAAGTCAAAGATGGTTATAATTAGTTACTTATTTTTCATTTCAGAGTTAAATCTTGACATGTATCTCAATGGTTATGACTTATTTTGATATTCCAGAGCCAGGAAGTCAACATGGGTGTTTGATATATGTTCTTATGGTTGGATAGAGTGCATGCGTTTTAGGTTTTTCTGAAGTTATGCTTAGATTTGAAGACCCAAAACATTTGAATTATGACGAAATCATGAGCAAATCAAAGATCCTATTTAATCATACTCTGCAGCCAGGTTTGAGGTTCAATTATCAGCCCCTGCCTGTATAGCCCAGAGCCCTGACAGGTACCTAAATTACTTTGAACTGTCATGTATTTCAGATCAAGAGCTAGAGATACTTAATGGTCTTAAATTATTTTGCATTTCAAAGCTGGGGAGTAAGCATGGGTGCTGATCTCAGCGCACGTTGTAAAATGAATTTTTGAACTTTTTCAGGTGTTTCCCAAGTCATTGGTTATTTGGAGAACTCAAAAATGTTGGAAGTTTTATGTTTTTCCTAGGTCATGGGTCAATTTGAAAACCCTAAAACTTTGAACGCAGGGTGAAATCATGAATATTTTTACCAAATTATCCAAGCCACAGTATAAAGTGGCATAAAAAGCAGAGAACCTTCCACTGTTTCCATATTTTTAAATATATGACACTGCAATAAAAATAGGTTGGTTTGATCATGTTTAGGACACTGCGTATCTACACCGTGGAAAGCACTACTTGAAAGATTGCTATATCGAAGGCAGCGTCGACTTCATCTTTGGAGATGCAACGGCATTGTTAGAAAACTGCCGCATTCACTGCAAGTCTAAAGGATTCGTCACCGCACACAAACGTAAATCTGAGGTTTCTACAACAGGCTTTGTGTTTCTCAGGTATTATCACAATATTGTCAATGGAATGGGATTTGTTTCCTTCCTTAATCTCACTAATCAACGAGTGATGGCCGCCATGCAGGTGTGATATTACTGGTAATGGGCAGAGCAATTATGCGTATTTGGGGCGCCCATGGCAACCATTCGCCAGAGTTGTATTCGCTTACACGCAGATGGATGCTTGCATCAATCCAGAGGGTTGGCAGAACTGGAATCCGGAGGAGAAATTGCAGGAGAAAGAAGGGAGTGCATTCTTCAGTGAATACGAGTGTTCCGGGCCAGGGAGTGATAAGTCTGGGAGAGTGAAGTGGGCGAGGCAACTGAAAGATGATGAGATCAAGCAGTATGTGAGCCCGAGTTTCATCGACCCAGACGCAACGGGCTGGCAGACAAGTTCTCAATGAAAATAACATTAACAGCCAAACGAAATTTTGAGGCTTTCTGCTTTGAGGGGAAGAGTCCTCCCATCCGTAGTGTTATTGTTGAAGGTCAAGTCAGCTTTCTTTCCTCACAGTCTGTTAACGTGTTTTCTTTCGAGTGTCATCTTGTTTTTCGATGATAATGTGTTGGACACAAAATAAGTTTTTAATAGAGTCGTTAGATATGAAAAATATTGTTGTTTTGTTCACATCTCATCTGATTAAATTGAGATGTTATTATTATTATAGTTGTATATGTTATTATTATTGTAAATTTTGTTAATTTAAAAACAGATTTTAAAATTGTTTGCATAGAACTTGCAAAAATGTATAATAGGGACAACATTGAATTAAATAATATTTTTTAAATAGTAATTCTGTTTGCTTGGAAGAATAAAAACATTTTTTTAAATAGTAAATTTGTTTAGAAGAAAAAGAGAAGAAATTTTCAAAAATGGGTTTTAAATAAAATTTGGATTCCCTACAATATTACACAATATTACACCAGTTGGAGCATTACACGAAACATAACCAAAAAAATCCCGCTTGCATATTTAAATAGGTATACATTACGATCATAAAAAAGTTGTCATTGAGTATTAGAAAGGTGTGAAAAAAGTAAACATCAATATCATCATCTTGAAAGTTTAAAACAACACTAGATTTGTTAAACATGAAAATGTGTGGAAAAATCCTGAATATGGCCATCCTTTGCACTATACTAGTACCAACATCTAACAATCCTGAATATGGCCATCCTTTGAACTATACTAGTACCAACATCTAACAATAGGTTATTTGCTTCTTAGTTATTTTCCGAGTGCATGCTAAAAAAAAAAGAAATAAAAACAACTTGAAAAGGTTTTACTCCCTTAAATATGGGTGTTAAAAATAGGTTTAGCTTAGTGTTTTCCTTATTCAAACATTTTACAATCATCATAGAATCATTAAAGATTTGAATATGGGTAACAATTTTTTCTGTAGCAATCATTAATAACAACTTCAAAGTAAACAATTCAGCAAAAAAAAATTCTCCCTCTTCATTGTCCTACTTTGAATCTAATATAATAATTATCATTCAAATAGAAAAGCCCTGTAGCTCCACATCTTGAAGGAGAGCCTTGAATTCCTCCATCCAAAAAACCCAGTTGTTAATGGGAGCTAGGTCAATTTGTCTATGCATAAAAGGATTAGAGTGGGACCTATAGTTTCCAAAAATAACCTTGCTCTGTATGGTACATTGAAAATGTGGAATTGATTTTCCTTCAAAAGCCCTTGCATCATTCCTTGCAAGTTAGACATTCCAGACTATGATTATAAGAGATCTTTCATTTGTGACTTTGAGATCCACTTTTTGAGTTAGTTTTCCATTGTATCTCCCTTCAACCTTTCTTTGAAACATGAGAAATTATCCATTTCAACCTATACATTCTTTGCACATTCACAATAAATTAGTAAATGACTTTTAGTTTTCTCATTTCCTTTGCACAACACACACCTACTAGGTCCTTGCATGTTCATCTTTTGAAATAATTTCTAGGGAAGGGCCTTGTTTATAATGGACAACCACATGGATATTTACTTCCATAAGAAACTTGATCTTCTATAGTGGCTTCCACCATGATTGAATGTTTTCAAGTCTCTCCTCACCAAACATATAGCTTTATATCCTAATTTGGGAGTATAGAAACCTAGATTAGGGGTTTTGGTCCATACTACAACATCTTCTTCTGTTATTCTAATCTGATTGCACTTAAGTTTAATCATACAACCTTTCCATTCAACGCCTCTCTTTCCTTCCAAACCAAGATGAACTAAGATTTTTCACTCTTGGTTTCAAATATAAATGCATTTCTCATGAAGGGTAGCAACTAGGTTTCTAAGCAACCTAAAAGCATCCCCACACTCTCCTATCCTCACACTCTTCTCAATCTACAATTTCCATGCAAGCCCATTGCCAACTAGGGGTAAATCCAAGACCATTTCCTTCCTAATCTAATCCATTCAGGTTCAAATCCAAGAAGCATTGTGTGAAGATTTATTTGGCTTCCTAATCCAATCTAATAAGGTTCTATATATATTTGAACTATTACCTAAATCCACAACTCTTTATTGGATAGGAACGTCCACACAAAGTGATGGATGTTTTTGGGAGCCCATCCACTAACTTCTTTGGGGTTTTCTATGGACTACCACTTAACCAATGTAATGAAATCACTTTCCATTTTGTTGTTCATAGAAATCTAAAAGTAATCCTTCTAATATTCTTCAGTACCCCTTTTGTAATAAATGACAAGGAATGTCAAAACACTATAATTGCTTCTAGTACTGTGTTAACCAAAATTAGTCTCCCATCTCTAAACAACCACCTATTGCATCGTAGCTTGATTTTGTTTTCAACTTTGGCTATTAACCACCTCCATTCATTGATCCCATAGTCATTAGGAATAATGAAAACCCCACGTACTTGAACCTTCTTGTAGAAAACATTGATGATAAGGAAATATTTAAACAAATTCCCTAATTAAATGATCTCTCATCCCCATAAAAGGATATAGAAGATTTTTGCATTTTGATTCCATCACTAAGAATTTATCTAACCACAGTAATCACTTTTTTTATCTAGATTCTTATGTTGACATTTTTTAAGCCCCTTACTATTAGTCCAAAGTAAAATAACCCGGTTTTGTGGCTCACATTTTCCAAGCAAACATTATAATTTATATATATATCAACTCTTTTGCATCTACTTTGCATTTTTTTGGGTAGTCATCATGCATTAAAAATTTACTTTAATCTAATGACTTACACTTTAAACACAAGATTCACTAAGAAAAGTCTACAAATACTTCTATACCAATAGTAACAAAGTTTACTATTTCATTCGCGATTATTCTTTCTTTCACTCTCAACCAAAAAAATGATATGAAAGTTCACAAAATATAATATCTAGTAACAACATTCACAATATATATTTATGATATTCAATTCGAAAATGTTGTAAAATTAAAATTTACAAATATTTTTTACACAAACCAAAATTATGTTATGTTTCCATCATATTATACTTCCATCATGCAATGCTATTGAGTAATGCACAATGAATGCTCATATAATTACAACCAACTACCTATATTATGTTACAACCATTAGAGCTAATACACAACCGCTAATACACAACCTACCATTATGGAATAATGAGTAATGCACAATCAATAGTCATCCACTTACAAGGAGCCACCTATAATTATATTGTATACAAGTAGCTATCTATATTTATAAGTATATTGTATACAATAGTTCAAGCTCATACACATCAATACCATGAAAATGATCTCTCATACATTTGTAATTAACATTACTTCCCTTCAAATTTACTAACTAAGAAGTTTAATTGTTCCACCATTAAACAATAAACTTTTTAAAATCAGTTGCCAATACGCCCATTTTTATTAATCTACAACATGATAGCAAACCATGAACCAAAATTGAACTTTTGAATTCTGCTTCACACCTCAAATATTCAAATGTGAGAAAGTTCCATAATGGATGAAAATGTTATGTGGATACAATGAAATGTAACCTACTCTCATACGAATTCGATGACGAAACCAATAGTATATGCAACCTGAAGGATAACGATATGTACTCTATAATTGTTTTGAAGAATCCCAATGAAAGAAATTCACAAAAAAAAAATATTTTCTTCACAGTTTTGAACATCTGAATAACAAAGAAGAAGAGCTCTATTCTCACACAAATAAAAGAAGAAGAGCTCTATTCTCACAAAATATTTATAGAGTAGGTTTCTTCTCAACTAAAGATGCATTAATGTAAATATATAAAAGGAAAATCCACAACCCTTCATATAGAGATCAACAGATATGGGAAAGGTGATTTCAATACTTTGATGTTTTGTACATTGCAAAGGCCTATGCCCACTAATTGTTGGCAATAGAAGATGAAGATAAAGGGTGGCACAACATCCTTCCCATTGCGGCCTCCATTTAATTCCTTCATGTCTAAATTCATGTCTTTAAGATGCAACACAATGTTAGAATATTTTGGAGACAAATCTCAATTTTTGTAACATCCCCATTTTTAATCCATGGATTAGCAATATGTCATGTAAATATGATATATGGTCATGGGCCAAACGATGTAATATGTAAACATTGTGTATAAAATATAATAAAATAAAATGTGATGATGGCAACAGATGGACATGGATATAGTCATGGGAGGTTGAGTTTTCCACAAGAGATGAGGGGTCCAAATTGTTTTTTTTTTCATGTGCCTTAAATCCCCAAAGAAAAAACATTCCTAAAATGATTGTTTTTAGCGAACCTTCTAATTTTCCCCTTGAGTGTATGACAACCCAATCATTGAATACATGTAAGAGGGTGGGTGTGAGGAGTCACATCCTCTAGTTATTGGGATAATGTACAATCAACATTGGGGAGAGTGAGAGTCAACTAGCTTAGGGGGAAAATAAATTCATAGGGAAAAGAGGAGAGTTTTTACAAGAATATTTTGGGACAAAAAGAGGGAGTCGAGTGTTAAAATTGGAAGATAGTCATAGTGTGTTTCATGGTCAGCTTGTGGGAGCTGTAAATTGCATGAAGAACTAGTAGGTTGTTAGGCCTATAGAGTGAGTTTTACTGTGTTGAGATATTTTTTATTTTTTATTTTTTTTTGCTAAGAGTTTTTTGTTGTAGCTCTAGTTTCCTAGAGTTCCCAACAAGAGAGGTTCCTAGCCAAAATATGATAGAACCCTAGAGGGAAGGGGGATATCCGGAGGAAATGTGTAGTAGAGAAGGGGATCCCATTCATTGGGTTGTGCGGGTTGTGGGGAAGAGAAACAATGGATTGGGATGGATGTAGGAAACTAGCTTGTTGTAAGTGGATAATGGACACTCTTAGAATACATCATTTCTTGTGGATTCCTAGCCCCATCTTGGGGGAGACTTGTTGCTGATATTTGGAGTAGAAATTCTATGGTTAGGTGTAATGCCCATTCTCTGTATTTGATTGCACATTTGATTTAAAAGATGAATGTTTTATCTCTGTTCAATGTTTTATTTATGGGTTTATATTGTTGTGCATACACTCTGTGTTTTTGAGAAATTACATGTTGTTATGTGTATGTTTAATTACCTACATTCATGTTTATTAGAATTGTTGTTGTATGCATGGACATTTTTATTCAATTGCATGTTTTTGATTTAATGGTATCAGAAAAAGAAAATTTTAGTTTGTTGAATTTAATAGTCGGGGACATTATAGATTCGTATCAAAGTTTAAAGTTAAACATTGAGCTTGTAAGGGCCAAGAGAATTACAAATTTGGTAGAAATTTGTTATTGTAGAGTTTCACCAGTGACATATTTGGGGAAAAATCGTGAAACTAGAGGGAAATCCCAAAAAAATGATGAACAATTCAATTTCAACTACCCCTAGAACCATTGAGGAGATGGACAATGACATCACTCTCTAGGATGCAGAATTAAATCCAACTCGTAAGGTCAAATTTGGTGCTTTAATGGTGGTGGAAGAGTATGATGAATCAATGACCCATATAATTTAGACATTAAAGATCCACGATTGAGATTCGTTTGTAAGATTAGGGGACCTCGACAAAATTATTATAGTTCTACAAATTGATGACCAAGATCACTTTGATATTGAAGATCAACGGTACAAATCCAACACAGTTTTGGGAAGAAATCCTAAGTTCATCAGGGTTTGGAATTCGAGAAGCTTGAACAAAAGTTACAAAGGAAACTCTGATGCTTGAAAGAGTTCAGTACCTGATGGAGTTTCGAGCATGATGGAGTTCGAAACTTGAAAGAGTTCATAACCTAATGGATTTCGAATTCTGATGGAGTTTGGAACTCGAAGGAGTTCAGATCCTGAAAGAGTTCAGAGTCTGATGGATTTCAGAGCTCGAAAGAGTTCAGAGTCTAATGGAGTTTGGATCTCAAAGGAGTTTGGATCTTGAAAGAGTTTGGAGTCCGATGGAGTTCAAAGTCCGATGAAGTTTGGAGCTCAAAAGAGTTTGTAGTTCGATGGAGTTTCAAGTTTTGACAACTTTTCAATGGAGTTAGTTTGTCAGAAGGTAACTAGGATGGTTGATACTTGATGTCTGATGGACGATGGAAGAAAATTGTTGATGACATGTGGAATTCAGATTAACAGGATGCTACAACACTGCTGAACAATTTGAAAATAAATTCAACATATTTTAGGCATCGCTACAACAGTAAACCAATCAATTTCTATGAATATTTTCGGGATTTGGAAGGTCATAAACTTGCAGAGAAATTTTGAGGGCCTAAGCAACATTTTCAGGGGGTTGAAATCTCAAGAACTATTTGTACCTTCATGTTGATTCCCGAAAAAACTCCTAGCAATCAATGTAGAGAACTCTCTCGATCAAGGCCTGGATTAGGACTATACTTGTTTGGGATAGCGATCCTCACCGATATGTGGTCTTGATTTCGACTAAGAATATTTTCTCCTCAAAAGGATACTTCCGTTAAATCTCTTCTAAGTTATTATGCAGAAAAGGAAAGAACTAATCTAACTATATCCTATAGTTACACTATCCTAATTGGGATACAAAAGTAACTCGTGATATTCTAGTTAGGATCAAGAAGGAAACTTATAATGAATATGAGATAAAAGGTAAGCTACCAATCTACATAAATAGTTTAGGAAACTTCATAACAATTAAAGTAAATACATTTTAGTTTTAACTTAGTAAATAGTTACTAAGAAAATACCAATATGTATACTCACATTTAGTAATATAACTTAAACATGAAATAGAGATGGGTTGTTGGACTTCATAAATAGTTCTTATAGTCAAAACAATAGTTAAAGCTAATGCATATCAATAAAAAAATTCAATAAATAGTTACCAAAAGTTGTCAATGTGCATACTCATGTTAAATTTATGATCATTCACATCAAGTTCAGTTAAAAATGAAATAACATATGGATTTTTCAAAAATTCTAACAACAATGTAGAAATTGAGAATATAAACTTTCATTCATAAATAAATCTGATAGAAGAATAATATGCAAAATCAATATTTCATTATCCTTGAATAGTAGTACCAAAACAAGTGAAACACCATATAATCATTGCCACTTCTAGGTCATAAAATCTCTAAATTAAGGCTTTTATAATAGTGGACATATCCTTCTTTCCAAAGTTTCCAACCCACTGTTGTGAATACAAAAATCCTATAAATAGAGTTCACTTTTAAAATAAAAATCGAAGTTTTTGGAAAATAACGATAAAGAAATTCCTAAAAAGGAAATTCGTTGCAATATCAAAGATTTTGATCTGGATTTTATGAGTAGAACAAAATGAATACAGATTATTAAAAGATGCTTAACACAAAATAACATAGATACAATAAAACTGGTTTCCTATTCAATAAGGAAATAAGTTGAAACTGTAAAATGCAGTAGAAAACAAGCTTGTTGGAATGGTGGCGGCTTATCTCTGAGAAGAGATGTGATGGTTGCACTCATTCGCAAGAATATGGTTACAATGAAGCTCTGAAGGTATTTTTACAATAAAAACGAATGTCAAAACCCCTAGACATCCAAAAACCTAACCCTAGGAGATGAAGCGCCAAAAGTCATGTGGGCCCCGTTTGGGTAAGTTAGTCCATCAACTTCCCGGGGTTGTAACTTTTGTATATGATATTTGTTTTAGGCGCACAATAGCCCGTTGGAAAGGTATAACCGAGAAGAAAAAATTTCGACTGGCCGAATCCCCAAAAAACGTCATTTAGGCCTCAAAACGGCCCTGGAAGTTCGGAACCCAAAAAACTATCGAAAAACTACCAAGGTGGAAAATTGTTTTTCAAGCCAATGGAATAGGTGGGTGGCCACCGATATCCACCTGGATCATATTTTATTTCTTGAATCGCTGCTATTATTTCTCAGTCTCCTCAATGTAATATTTCCATTGAGTAAGATTCTTCAACACGTGGGAAATGAATGGAGGCGTTGATTTATATAGAAACATCTCGCAATGGAAAACTTTGCCTGCAATAGTGTTGACCTACCCTTGTAATTTGGAACATAAGTTATTAATAACTTATATGCAAGTCGATGGGTTAACAAAAAATCAATTAATTACTTACAGGTCCCATTTATCTAAATTTTGAATTAATCCTTTGATATTGTTTTGTTGTTGTTGAATATCTTAAAAGGAAGAGTCTCCCAAGACTGATATTCCTAAGAAATGAACATTTGGCATATCAAATTCAATAATAATATCAATTGCATTATCCCAAATATTATTAAGTGTAGTGAGTGGATAATTTCATATAGTGTGGATAATTTTTGTGCCAGGATGACACACAAATTCAATAGTTTTTATTGAGTGTAGTGAGTGGATAATTTTGTGTGCTAGGATGACAGTATCGAAAATTTGTTTTCCTTCCACATAGCCGGACTGCTTCGATGAGGAACATGAGGATAGGTTTGAGTCGATGAAATGATTTGCGTGAGGAGCTTGTAGATGACGTTGTAGAGGGCGATAGGCCTAAAGTGCGAGGGGGAGGTGTTGTTGTTTTCTTTGGGTATGAGGGTAAGAAAGGTCGCGTTGAGGGCTTGAAGAACCTACCCAGAACGTCTGGAGTCTTCGATGATTTCCCAAACATCTTTTCGAATGATGCTCCAACAGTGGTGAAAGAAATCTAAGGTGAAACCATCTGGTCCGAGAGCTTTGCCCTGTGGGGTATCCCTGAGAGATTGATCAACCTCCTCCTGAGTGATTGGTCTCATGAGTGTGTCTTTCTGCTCTTTGGTTACCACCTTGGGGATGTTTCTAAAGATTGTATCGATGGCGTGCCTCCTGTCGATTGGGGGTTCTGCCAAAAGATTTTTGTAGTAGGTGAGCATCTCTTTTTCTATATCTTCATGGTGTTGTATTTCGGTCCCTTGTTTCAAGACTAGATGGGTGATGCAGTTGGTATGCCTGTGATGAATCATGGATTTGTGAAAGAATTTGGTATTTTTTCCCCTCTTTTAGCCATTAGATGTAGGATTTTTTTCACCAGAGTATCTCTTCTTGCTTCTGTCTTTCTGCAATTTGGTGGCCTAGATTTAGTTCCCGCTCCTTTAGGGAATCCGTCAGTCCTTGAGAGCGAATCTACTACTGGAGGGTCTGCATTTTGTGGTTGAGACTTGCCTGTGCTTGCATGATGTTGCCGAAGGTGGTCTTGTTCCAAGATTTGAGTTGAATCTTGAGGTTTTTGAGCCTCTGTTGAAATCTATACATCGGGGTGCCTATTTGTATTGTTGTCTCTTTCCACCATTGTTGAATATTTGTTTGAAAGTCTGGGTGTGTTAGCCAGAATTTTTAAAAGCGAAAAGGATTTTTGCCTAGGGTGCCCCCAATGTTGAGGCTCAGTCGTATCGTCCAGTGGTCCAAACCTGGAGTTTCAATGACTGTGGAATTCCAAGTTAGATTATCCAACATTATGGCTTCCGAGATGAGGAAGCAGTCCAGTCTGCTAGATACATGCTACTCCCTGGAGCATCTGTTGGACCAAGTGAAGGGCCCATTGTCTGTGCTAGCGTCAATGAGTTTCAGAATATCGATGGTGTGTTTGAAAATCTCACTATCATTTCCCAAGATGCGAGTGCCCCCTTTTTTTCCTCCAGACCTGTGATCATATTAAAGTCCCCTCCAAGGATCCATCGATGGAGTCCAATATGTTCGGCTATCCAACCCAAGTGGTGAAGGAAGGCTGCCTTGTCTCCTGATTGTGAAGGACCATAGATATTTGTAATGTATCCCTATTTGATTGAGCCTATGAGGAGGAAGGACGTAGTAAGGGTCCAATTGGAGGTGAAGAAGTCATTCAAAATAATTGTGTTTGGATTCCAGAGTATGGCTAAGCCACCTGATGTCCCTCTAGAGCCCACAAGTACCTGTTGGGCCTACTTCCAGCATTTTTGAAGAGTGGATGAAGCCTCCTCTCCTACACATTTTGTTTCCTGCAGGAGAAATATGTCTGGTTGATCCTTCCTTGTTCTTTCATTGAGCAAACCTTGTTTTCTCTTCCTTCTCTCTTTCTAGCATATAATTAGATATATAAGTATATTTCATTTTCTTGAAATGAGAAAAAGTAATGCTATGGTCATTTAGCAATAAAGAGAAAACTTTATGTAATGGTTATTTTCAATAGCAAACATTTAGTAATGAAGAGAAAACTTTATGTAAGGGTTATTGGCAATAGGAAAAAGAATCATAAATATAGCTTTGAGTGTTAGTTGAATTGGCTGGTGTCACTTTTACTAATAGCTTGTCAATAGTATTTTCAAAATGGGAAGAAGTATCTTGAAATTTCTCAAGAATTGGAATATATTGCAATATGAATTATCTTATTTGAGAATTGGTTTACTATCATAATGATGATGTCTTCTCATGGCACAATGACAAATGCATTTGATTTGAATAGTTTTGTTTTTGTAGCACATAGCATATTAATGTGTTTTAAATATGATATAGAATAGGTTGTAATTGGACATCATCATAATCATTCTTGAAATAAATGGAATCCATGATGTAGTATGGAAAAATCATGAGTTACATCTAAATTTAGTGGTGAATCACATTTAGAATTTTGATTTACCTACTAAAAGTTGTGGTTTATAGTGTCTTTGACCTCATGATTTCTTTGGATGTAAGATGACACATATATTAAATAACTGGAATTAAGAAAAAAAAATAACTTCTTTTAACCAAAATATATCACTTGAATTAAGAAAAATAATCAATTTCTTTTAACAAAGTCATCTTATATAATGTTATTGATGTCATCTTAAATTACATTCCTAACATCTATATTGAAATAAAGGAATTTAACAAAAATGAATGGGTATCACTTTGCATAAGTCCAAACATTGAAAGAAAATTACTCTCATAAATCATTGTAACGAAGCTAATATGCTTAATTTTGGTGTACCAAATTTGTAATCCAATACACAATTTTCCAATAAATAATAGTTGAAGATTCAAAAGTTGAATATTATTGGGTAAATATGATTCCTAATTCAACATAGAAGATAGATGAAGACTCAACGTTGAATATTAGAACTTAAATGCAATTTTTATCATGAGTAAAATGCAATTTCTATTATGAGTAAATTACTCATCATTAAATAATGAATAACGCGCAAAAAATTATTATATTTCTTTAAAAAAAAGGAATTTGTTTTTTAATTATATATATAATTACATATTTTATGAACCATAATATTTAAAAAAAAAATCGTAAATTTTTGGAGTAAAAGATAGATGAAAATCAAGTACACCTGTAAATTTTTTTAATAAAAGATAGAAAGAAAACTTAAAGTTGAATACGAAATATTGAGTATCATTTTTATCATGAGAGAGGAGCCCATTAATAGAAACTCTAGGGTTATCATTATGAGAGGAAACATTTGATGAAGAATATTTGGAGAGGACCCCATCAACATAAATTTGAGGGTAATGAGTGAAACATTTGATGAAAAATATTTGAAGAGGAGTCCCATAAACGATATAAGAATTTGAGTGGGAAAGAATTTCCTATTCTCTCACCAAAATCATTAATGGGAATTTGAGTACGAAAGAGTTCTCTATTCTCTCACCGAATGTATTAATGTGAAAGTAAAATGTGTGTATATTATTCGAATATGAAATTATGTATATTTGTTGAAATTTTTTTTTTAATATATTTGGTGAAAAAAGTAAGACATTTAGAATCTTAAAGGAGAGTTGATTTGTTAGGAAACGGGGAAAAGATGGAAGACCACATTTTAGCTAAAGAAATTTGGTTTGTAAACTTATTGTCTTTATGGATAAGTGTTGTAATCTAGGGAATTGTATGTAGATGTTACCAATAGTTATTCACGGGGAGCAATAAGGTACAATAAACTAATATACAAGCACACACATAGATATAGTAGAACAATACACAAGTAATGGAGAGACCAACATTATGAACTTTGTACTTTGTATTATATCATAACAATCATCTTTCTCTATTACATTGGCCATATATATATATATATATATAGAAGGTAGTTGCAACTTCCTAACTGCCTTGGTCAGTTGACCTGACTAGGTGATCAACCGACTTACATACTTGACTAGACAGTCAACCAACTTACAC
>JASDQU010099706.1:907634-969770 GCA_032191745.1 Picea mariana | reverse complement strand
ATATATAGTTATTCACAGGGAGCAACAAGAACACACATAGATATAGTAGAACAATACACAAGTAATGGAGAGACCAACACTATGAACTTTGTACTTTGTATTATATCATAACAATTATCTTTCTTTATTACATTGGCCATATATATATATATATATATAGTTATTCACAAGGAGCAACAAGAACACACATAGATATAGTAGAACAATACACAAGTAATGGAGAGACCAACACTATGAACTTTGTACTTTGTATTATATCATAACAATCATCTTTCTCTATTACATTGGCCATATATATATATATATATATAGAAGGTAGTTGCAACTTCCTAACTGCCTTGGTCAGTTGACCTGACTAGGTGATCAACCGACTTACATACTTGACTAGACAGTCAACCAACTTACACGTTTGACTTGGTCGATTGTCGATTCTAGTCGATAGAGTCGATAAGCCCCTGCAACATCTTCCCCCACCTCAAATCCTTGCTCATCCCAAGAAAAAGGGATATTGCGACTATTACATTAACAAAATTTTCAAGGAAATGAGATTATAAAAATTTATGAGACAAAGAATTCATTGACCAATCACTTTGCTAGATATTTTGTTGCTACTTGCTAAATTTTTGGGGCTCTTTCTGTTGATGTTGCAGGATGTGTTTCCTTAATTGGATACTCTATTTGGTGCCCTTATGGATCCAATGTTCTAACACCTTTGTCCTTAATTTCTAGAGGTTCACTTCTGGATCCAATGTTCTAACACCTTTATCTAGTCATGATGTATCGACTCCCTTGACCTCTATTTATGGTGTCGCTGAGTGGTGGGTGGTAGTCAAGAAGTTTGACTCTAATATACTCGGGCTGAAAAATAGAAATATTTGTTGATAAGGAGAGGCAGGAGCCGACTGATGCCACTATGTTGGTTGTTGCAAAAGATTCTCAAAAGCAGTTTGATAAATGTTAAGGGCCAGGCTATGCGGATACTGGGAAAATGTATACCACTCATCAATTGAAAATTGTACCTGTAACCTAAGTGATTTCATTTGTGTTGGGAAGCCTAGCTTGTTAGTAATAGAGGCATTTTGGATTGTGGTCGACTCAGGGATGAAATTCTCCTTACTCTATTGTATTTGTTTGATAACCTGGTCAAGATGCTCCACAACATTTTCAATCTCTAACTATGCTTTCTATTAGGAAATAAGACACACTTCCATGCTAAACCTAGCAGAAGAGAGGAAGAAAGATATAATCAAGAAAGTAAATGACACAACAAGCACACAATACACAAAGATTTTACCCCAGAAACCAAAACTGGGAAAACCAACATTTCTTGAGTGTTCTACTCCTTGTTGTCTTATTCATTCAGAATAAAAGGTTACATATCTAACCTTGGCCCACACCTAAGACACAACTGACATCATACCCTCTTTCTTACACAACAAAAACCCTGTAGCCAATTCAGATTACATCTACATGACCATCAACCTTTATGATTATTGATTGATTCATTGATCAACATTTTTGAACTTACAACATGCCTTCTTTATAGGGTTTACAGTAGGAAAAATCATAAATAAAAGGTGCCAAAAAAAACTATAGGTCCATGCAGTTCATTGGTTACAAATCTCGTGAATCTCGGGATTTTGTTACGGTTGACTACCAAGTCAGATTACATGTCGACTACCAGTCGAACTTCATTTCGATATTCATTTAGTCGCCACATGCCCTCATGTCGCCTTCTTGTTGGTTGACCTCTTCAACTTGTTGTCTATGTATTTACCATGTTGAACCACATCGACCTTTGACTTCGACTTTGAATTTACCCGGTCGACTAACCTTGACCTTCGAATTTTTGTCGATCCACCTCAACTTCGTCTTTACCCGGTCAAACCGCCTCAACCTTCGAATTTGACAGTCAGTCTATCCACCTCGACTTTCACTATAAAGAATATAACAACCCAACATTGTCCCACTTGTTGTCTTATTTTCTTAAATCGGGAGACCTTTGAACTTTCGTTCACAGACATAGGGAATCAATGCCCATTGCCCCTCTACACCAAGAGAACTTCACAACACTCACAAACTTGGTCAACGAGTCTGTTATATTTTCCAACATGTCTTCTTTCTCCAACAACACCTTATTTCTTTCCACCATGTCTCTTACAAAATGGTATTGCACATCAATGTGCTTAGTCTTCGAATGGTAAGTTGGGTTCTTTGCTAGAAATATTTCGCTTTGACTATGGCAACTTATCTTCTTAACTCTCTACTCAAACCTGATTCCCGAACACAACCTTTGCAGCCATACTGCTTCTTTTCTTCCATGAGTGGTTGTCATGTATTCATCTTTTGTTGTTGACAAGGCTACAACTTCCTATCACTTACTCATCGAATTGATTGCTCTACCAAACATCTTGAAGACATATCCACTGGTCAATCTCTGTAGATCCAGATCTCCAACCCAGTCGATGTTGACAAAGCCATGTACATTTAATTCACTGCCACCTCAAGGTTTTCCACATTGATAGCATACATCATAGTCTTTTGTGCGACACAACTGCGTGAATTATCTCTTGACAATTGTCCAATGCTCCTTCCCAAGTGTCGACATGTATCCACTCAACACTCCCACTCCATGGGAAATGTCTAGTCGAGTGAAAACCATAACATACATTAGACTACCAACAACACTTTCATAGGGAACATGTGCCATGTCCTCTGTTTATTTATGTGTCTTTGGAAATTTCTCAATAATTAGCCTTTCTCCTATAGGAATTGGCACCTTCACCGGTTTGCAATCTTGCAAGTTGAAATGTTTCAAAGTTGTTTCAATATACCTCATCTGGTTCAACCATAGATTTCTAGTTGCTTAATCTCTCTTAATATACATTCCCAGAATGAATTTAGTTGCACCGAGATCCTTCATGTTGAACTTGGAGGATATTTTCTTCTTCACCTCCTTTATTACGTCCATGATGCTTCAAATCAGCAACATGTCGTCGACATACAAAGATACATATATGAAACACCCACCTTCTTCTTTGGAATATATGTAGTGATCAACTTTGCTTCTCACAAATCCAAACTAAGGATGTATGTGTCGAAATTTTGTTACCACATCCTTGGTGATTACTTTAGACCATAAAGGGATCTTTTCAGTTTACACACCAAATCTTTGTTGCCCTTTACTACAAATTCTTCAGGTTGTTTAATGTAGATTTTTTCTTCCAGGTCCCCATGCAGTAACATTGTCTTCACATCCATTTGTTCTATTTCCATATCAAATGTTACAGCTAAATACATTAGTACTTTAATGAAAGTTAATTTTGCAACAAGGGAAAAAATCTCATTGAAGTTGACTCCTTCGACTTGGGAATATATTTTTTCTACTAGTTGAGATTTGAACTTCTCGACTTGACCTGTTGTATTCATCTTCTTCTTGAATACCCATTTACTACTGACATGATTTCTTCCACTAGGAAACTTGACTAAGTCCCATATATCATTATTGTGAAAGGATTCCATCTCTTCGATCACAACATCCTTCCAAAGTTTTCCCTCTGCTAAGTTGACTGCCTCCTCGACTGAATTGGGCTCATCGTCAGTGGAAGTTAACATGAATGCGAAACAAAATTAAGGTAGACTATGCTTTTCGATTGGCTTTCTTACTCTTTTTTTACCTCCTTACAACCAAGGTCGCTTGTTCCACCTCTTCCTCTAATTCAATCGACTCATATGAATCATATTCTTCATTCCTTAGTTCAAACCACACCGTCTCAGGATTATTCTCAGTCTAAAAAATTTCCTCAGGCTCAGACTTATCTGAATACCACATCTCGATTGTACACGATTTTCCTTGATGCAGGATCCCAGAGCTTATATCCTTTCATTCCTTCTCTGTATCCAATGAAAATACATTTGACTTCCTTCTTGTCCAACTTGCTCCTCTTTTCTTTTGGAACATGCACAAATGCATCATAGCCAAATACTTTGAGATGTGAAACTGAAGGCTTCTTTCCCGACCATACCTCATTTGGATTTGTGTCGACTAGTGATGACGAAGGATACATATTCAATAGATATATTGCAGTGTCTATTTCCTCTGCCCAACATTCTTGTGAAAGCCCAACACCACTGAGCATGCTCCTTTCCTTGTCCATCAAATTTTTTTCATTCTCTCAACAACTCCATTTTACTATGGGGTTTATGGTGTGGTAGTTTGGCATGCTATGCCACACTGCTTGCATAATTGATCAAATTATTTTCCACATAATTCACCACCATTGTCAATTCTCAACACCTTAATATTCTTATCTGTCTAGTTTTCTACAAGACATTTAAACTCTTTAAATTTCTCGAAAACATATGATCTTTTCCTTAGAAAATATATCCATGTCTTCCTGGAGAAATCATCTATGAAGAGACATAATAAAGGGATCCACCAAGTGAAGGCACTGTAACAGGGAAAAACACATCACTATGAACCATCTATAGAATCTCATTTTCCCTTGTCGCTCTAGATGGGAACCTCACCCGAATTTGTTTTCCATATATACAATGTTCACAAAAGTTGACTTCTAAATTACATTCAGGAAAGCATTCGAACATACATTTATTATGCATAGCTCAAAGTCCTTTTTCTCCAATGTGTCCCATCCTCTCGTGCCATAGCATGGTTGGGTTGAATTTATGATGACTTGTTGAGTTAGTTTGAATCGAATCAGGTTGAGTTGAATCGAGTTGAGTCAAAGTCGAGTCAAATTCAGGAATAATGATGTTGTTGCGTCCAGTCGAGTCAACACTCCATAGTAGCTTGTATAGGGTTCCAATCCAAACTCCTTTCATTAAAACCATCACACCTCTGACCATCTTACATAAATCTTTATGAAATAGAGTGTGCATGTCAACATCACTCATATCAATGACAGATTTAAGGTTTCTTTCCAAACCCAGAATGTATAGCACACCAGGAAGGGTTCTACTCCTCCCATCTTGCAGTATCAGTTGAAATATTACTTGTCTGACAATTTTGGTTATTGAGTCATCCCCCAAGAACACTTCTCCTCCTTCATAGCGTTCATATTCACAAAACCATTCTCTATGTGGTGTCATATGATAGAATGATCCTGAGTCGATCAACCAAACATCTTGATCCAATTGTGTACTGGTCGACGCTAGGTACACATCGCCTCCCTTATCTAGAGTTGTCTTTCTCTCAGTTGACTACTTCTCATTGGATCATGTATTGACTTCCACCGCCTTCGAATTGCAATCCTTTTTGTAATGCCCAACTTTACTACATTTAGAACATCTTCTCCTTGACTGAACCAGGGATTTATATCTACCCTTCGACTTAGACTTTCTACTGGAGAATTTTCCTTTATCTCTGTTAATTGGTCGACCTCTCACCACTAAAGCATCTTTGGTCAATCCTTCCATGTTCTTTCTTCTCATTTCTTTCGACAATAGAGATGAAACATTTCTTCTAGCATTAATGTGGTTGTATTACTCCATATAGCCACAACTAAGCTATCCTAGGAGTTTGGTAAAGAACATAATAGGTTTATACATTTCTCCTCCTTAGTGATTTTAATATCCACAGAAGACAAATGGATTATAATTGTATTAAACACATTTAAATCCTCAGTCACCGAATGACCATCACTCATTCTCAGAAGATACATATTCTTTTTGAGAAACAACTTGTTTACCAAGGATTTCGACTAGTACAATCTTCCCAACTTTTCCTACATTTTCTTGACCGAATCTTCACCTGAGACATTCAACAACACAAAATCTGCAAGAGAAAGTCGAATCGTACTCCTTGTTCTTCTCTTGTGTTTCTCCCATTCTTTCGTCGACATACCTGCCGACATGGTACCTGGACAGACTGTTGTCCATTGTTCTCGATCTACAAGGAGATCTACAATTTTAAGCTTCCAAAGCTCAAAATTCTAGCCATTGAATTTTTCGATCTCTATTCTCGAGTTGCTCGCCATTCTTTAACACAATCTTTAAATATTTCAGACTTATGACTCTTACTGAACCTAGGGTTTAGCTCATATCCAAGGTTGTTAATCCAAGCTCTGATACCACATGTTAGGAAATGAGACACACTTCCACGCTAAACCTAGTAGAAGAGAGGAAGAAAGATATAATCAAGAAAGTAAATGACACATCAAGCACATAATACACAAAGATTTAATCTGGAAACCCAAACTGGGAAAACCAACATTCCTTGAGTGTTTTGCCCCTTGTTGTCTTATTCATTTAGAATAAAAGTTTACATGTCTAACCTTGGTACACACCTAATACACAATTGACATCATACCCTCTTTATTACACAATAACAGCCCTGTAGCCAATTCAGCTTACATCTACATGACTAACAACCTCTACGATTATTGATTGATTCATTGATCAACCTTTTCAGCCTTACAACATGCCTTCTTTATAGGATTTACAACAGGAAAAACCCTAAATAAAAGGTGCCCAAAAATAGTTACAGATCCATGCAAATAATTGGCTACAAATCCCACGAATCTCAGGATTATGTTATAGTTGAATACCGAGTTGGATTACCCGTCGACTACCAGTTAGCCTTCATTTCGATATTCAATCAGTCGCCACATGCCTGCCTGTCAACCTCTTGTTGGTTGACCTCTTCGACTTTCTTTTGATGTCTCTACCATGTTAAACCACCTCAACCTTCCACTTCAACTTTGCTGGGTCGAATAACCTCAACATTCGACTTGTTGTCGATCCACCTCGACTTTGTCTTTACCTGGTCGAACCACCTCAAACTTTGACTTTGACTATTAGTTGATCCACCTCAAATTTCACTGCAAATAATATAACACCCAACACTTTCTTTCCCTCTCAGAACCAATCCTTCTCTTGTTGGGTAAGTTGTAACTCGATCTCCCTTTCTTTGTCGACGTGTGTGGCTAGAGTTGTCCTCATTCAGGAGTCAGGTGTCATCTTTTTCTTTTTCATCAAATATTCCAACACACTTTTCTAAACTTTTATCTTACGAAACTTCGACGTGAAGTAATTTGGCCAATTACTTACGACAATGTTCATTGGGGAAAATTGATCAATCACCTCGTCTAAGTTCTGTCTAATTTCCTTGAACTTTTCATACTCCAACTGAAGGATGATTGAAGTATGATCAACCAACATTTATTGATTAAATTGAATCATCTAGGAATGCTCCTGCTTCATCTTCCTGTTTTCCTCCCTTAGTTGTTTAATTTCTTGTTGCCCTTGCAAGTTTGAGTCGAATAAGTTCTGGACCAATTTCTTAAAAGACTCAAGTCGGTCATCTTCCTCAGTTAGTGGCTCTATGTCTAGTTTCTCTTTTACAAGGTCGATGTATCTTCTCCATGTTTCCTTCTCCTTGTCCTTTCTTTTTGACAAGTGGTCACCACCTTTCATTGTGTGCTTCCATATGGAAACCGACTCTTTCATGACATCATTGTACAGATTAAAAATTTGATCACATGAAGTAGTGGACAGGTTGAAAAAAATCTTTGTGGAGGGTGCATCTGCTCTGATAGGATTGAAAGTTGTAAATGTAGTGACAAAACAAGTAGTTTCCTTTTTATGTATTTTATTATTCTTCTTCTTCCTCAACAGTGATGGTTGTGACGGTTCCATAGTCCTCTCAAGCATCTTGCTCGATGGCAAGTCTAACTAGTTTGTTGGTGGAATTTCCTATCCTAATGTGCTTGGTCCTTCACCTATTTGTTTCCCTACTAACTACTCTAGTTGTGGGATCGACCTAACCAACAACCCTTTCTCAGTTGTCTACTAAGTTTGTTATTTCACACTTACTTTCTCTATTGTTTTCTGTGCACCCAGATCTTGTTGTTGCGCCTCCTTCATTTTCTATACTTTTTGTACTTAGGTTGTCCATTGGTTGGTTTGTTGAGTGACCACTAGTTCCGTCGATTGAAAATTGTATTGGTGGTTGGCTCGATTGCTCTGGTACATGAACCTATTCTTGCATGTTTCTATCTTCCTTGGAGGGTTTCTCATTAAGTTCCATGTCTAATTGGTGCATTTCTTCCTATCCTTTTTGATGCACTTGTTCCTACTCTTCCCAGACAAGGAGGTATGACTTGACTTATTTCAGTGATAGGTCAACATTTTATTCCCTAGTCTAATCCTATTGCGCATATTCTCCTTTATCGAGTTGGTCTGACAATGTTTCCTCTGAGGAGACTTGGAATATGGTCATTTTTTTCTTGGTTTGTTGATCTAGTGGGTCTTCTGATAGCCCTTTTTCTTCTACAATCTTAGTAGGCTTGACCGAAGGTGATTATCATGTGAGGACAATTTTGTGTAGGAGTGGTGAAGATTACAGGATGAAGATTTCATGGAACTAACTAGCTCTAACTACATTCTTAATAAGAAGGGACTCTTCTTAGGTAATTAAATTAATGGAATTCTTGGAATAGAGTGAGAGGGAATTTGTTATAACAAAAGAAAGATGTGCTTTAGAAGAGTTGTGTATATGTTTATAGGATCATGTCCATTGTTTGGTGTGCTCACATGATCATGTACCAACATTTTAGTTGTCTGAATACAAGGATGGTCAATAATAAGGATGGAAGTTTACAATAATACACTCTTTATGAACTCAACATGTTAGCTTTAAAAAGAGAAATATCTCATTTTGAAAGTGTCGATATTGAATTCAAAAAGTGAAAAATCCAATTTCAAAATTACTAATAGCGAAATTTTGAAAAGTACAGTTTTGGAACCCAATATTTTCACTTTTAGAATTGGATTTTACACTTTGAAACCTCAATTTTGAACTTTAGAAATGTTGTTTTTTGGATTGTCTTAAGGATCTTAGAATGGAATCAATCTAAATTCAATGAAATAGGGGTATTATTATTATTATTATTATTATTATTTAAACACATGCATTTCAACCGAATTATTGGTTCCACGCCCTAGTGATAAGTTAAAAGAAAAAGTTGATCCATCGAGTAAATACAAGACACCTTTGACATTGCATAAAACTAGATTTCCTTGGCTAGCATCATCAATAAAACTCCAAGAATATGATTTTATCTACTATGGGAGGATTTGAAACTATAAGATTCTTCTAAACATAACGTTGTTTTCGGTCTCGATTTATATATTTGAAGCAATGGAAGAATTCTAGAGGATAGAAGGATTTACCCACAAACAATATTGCATTTCAAATGATCCATATTACAAATGATAAGCTCAAAGAGTTAACTCAACTAGTTGTCACTAATTTTATTGGGAAGTCTCACTTGGATTTCCTTGTGAAATTTTCTTTGAAAAAAATACATATAACACAGGATAACAAAAATATTCAAGTAATATAGGGATTTTACCTTTTAAAAATTATAGTAAAATTCTAATTTTTCTCTTATATAAGGAATTTCAAGTCTTTGGACAAAGTTTCATGAGATTTACTTTTAAAACACCTTTTGTGATTATCAATATTTAATATAACACTACAGTTTTGTGGATCTATTTACCTATTGATGTTTGCAAAGTCCTAATGTTACTATTGTATATTAATATTCTTAATTTCTCTCTTTCATTTCCTTATTTGCAATATTTATTATTATGTATTTTTGAAATATCAAGAATTCAAGTATTTTGAGTATTTATTATGTTGAACATTCCCTAAATTATGTTTTTTTTTTATTTATTTTTATTGTTGATGAATCAATACCATTTTATTTTGTGAAACATAATTGATTGAAGATATTTCTTATCTTTAAAAGTTTACGTTCTGTTTTTTATGCGATTTTTGTTTTCTTTAATTTATCTTAAAATGTTGGTTAAACGAGAATATGGTGTCCTCTATTAATATGAATGTATGTCACTTTTAGTTTTCTTTAAAGCTTATTTTATTTCAATTATTTGTTTCAAGTCTTTGTCTTTGAAAAATATACACATTTCCACACAAAATATTTTCAGTTGATTAAAAAGAAAATTTTAAAACCAAAATCTGCGCTTTGAGGTTTACCCTCTTTAGTTTTTGGAATATTTCAGTAAGCCTAAAGAAGGTAGGATATTTTCCTCCATAAGATGCCTTAGCCCTGTTCTTTTCTTAAAAGACAACCTGAGGAAAACACATTGAGTAGGTTAACTACACTAGGTTTGAATATGCCATATGTAGGCTCAATCATATTAAGATTGAATTAGCAGTACATAGATATGATAATAGTGAAAATAAATACACAAGACTTCCTAAATCCAATTGTAATTGAGTAATCAATACATAAGTTTAATTGTACTTGTGTTGAATATGCAACACATTTTTCACAGTGAATCATTCTGATTGACTGCACAATGTGTGTATGTGATGCACTATATTTGTGGGATCGTATGGAATTGAATATGAGTGCCCTATATCCAATCATTTGAGGTTGAATATACACTATGCAACTTTTTTTCCCTTGGAAAAAAATCTTAGAAAACTTTCAAACACTTCTCTCCATTTAAGGGATGGTATCAAGTATAAAGTAGGAGGTATATACTTAGTGCACCTAACCTCATGAGAATCGAATCAAAGACCTACACAACATTCCTAACTATCAACAACATCCTAGCAACAATAGCACCAACTAATTGAGCTAACTCTCAAAGTTTAAAATGTCTAGAAACATCTCATTACACTCTTCAACACTTAAGTAAGATTAATATTGTTGGTACTTTTCCCATCCTAATACAACATGTCACAAAAGGGAATTGAACCTTGGATGAGGAGGATAACAACTTTCCTCCTAACCACTCAAACTAAACTCAATTGACTATATACTATGTAATTTACTTTAAGAATCTATGGAATAAATGTCTTGATTATGGACACTCCTTGATAAGAGCCTTTGTTGAAAACCTACCCTATGACCCTACATTTTTTTAACCATGGGAATCTATAACTTGTTAGAGTTCCTGGGATAGGCTCAAAATCAAGCCCATTGGTTTCCACTATAACCCAAGAGTATATGTAATAGGTTGTATGCCAAATATACCAATAACTTATGACTTAGCAAGGGTTGAGAGTCCAAAACCACCCCTGTGGGGGTCCCACTAGTGGGAGCATCCACCCTTCTAACCTTATCACAACATGCAAAATGTCTCATCTAAGATTTGAACCTAGGTAAAAAGAGTGCAAGACGTACCTCCCAACCATTAAAATTATTGCCCCTTGACTACCCTATAAACCTTGATCACATTCAACTCTATGATCTGTTACTAATATAAAAACTAATAGAGAAAATACAAATGAGAATAGTTTTCCATAACTTTTAATGTCTGCTGTGCATCTGGTCTAGTGGCATCATAGTACCCTCCACGGTACTGACCAGGGTTTGATTCCCTTGATGTGCATTTGTAGTTTTGTGAACCCTACATTTCCTGAGTGCAAGTTTTATTTATTTAATGAGACTGGATTTCGTTTCTTTTAATTGGATTTGTGAACGATGAATAGTTTGGAGTTTTGTCATTCAAAGTCTAAATTTATTTATTTGCGGCCACGGTTCTGACCCGGGTTCGAATGCCGAGATGGGTATTTGAAGTTTTATTTTTATTATGATAATGGAGAACATAAGAATCAAACAAGATAATTATGATGAAAATATACAAGAATAAACTAGAATCCATTCAAATATAGTTGGCTGGGTGGTGTAGTTGGTTATCACGTTAGTCTAACACACTAAAAGTCTTCAGTTCAAACCTGGGCTCAGACATCATTAACTATACTATAATCGCTTTTGAGTGTGCAATATACACAGCTTTCTGTTTGAGCATGAAAATTTAAATAATAAGTGCAATGGAATCTTTGACACTCGGCTATCAATCACAGTCCCCAAAACAGACATTTGTTTTTCAACATAGAAGAGTTGCCATGATGACATTTTTCTTTTCAGCCAAAATGAGATTCCATGATTGTTGGAGCATGGAAATTTAGATATTTAATGTAACGGAACACTCGGCCATCAGCGACAGTCACCAAAATAGACATTTGAGTTTGGTCTTAAAAGATTTTTGAAGCATAGAGTTGGGACGATTGTTGAAGCATATCGAGATTTAGCGATACAGAGAAAAAAACAAACTAAAGTTGCTTCCAGCAAAAAAGATTTTCAGCCAAAAAGAGTTTCCATGATTGTTGAAGCATATCAATATTTGGCGATACAGAGAGAAAAACAAACTAATAGAGGGAAAATGCCAAGGAATAGAGGGAAAATGTTTTAAAAAACCACCCCCGCCTTCACAATCATCCATGTCAATATTATAATTTTAAAATAGAGAAAAGAGGGAGGCAAAATAATTCAATATTAAACCATATATTTGTGTTTAGTTATGTGTCATAATAAAATTATAATTATAGTGTTTTCAATTTCCCATATCTTTGTGTGTGATTTTCTTTCTGTAACTTTTTCATGTGCCTCGTGAAATAATGTAACTATTATGTTGTATGTTGTGAAGAGGAATGATTTTACCTAATGGGTTAATGGGTGATTAGATTACATAATACTAATGAAAGTTATTATAATGAGTTTAATCAATTAAAAAATGAAAAATGAAGTTTTCAAGAAAAAGTATTTTATAATATTAATATTGTGATATAATCTTTTTTTATTAATAAAATATTTCTATTATTGGTGTGACTAAACTTCCAATATTTTATGATATTTACATCATTTTAATAATTTTTATTTCATTCATAAAATTTTTAAAGTGTTATGTCATTCACAATCCATTTCATTTATGTTCTTCATTTGGAATTATAAATATTCTTAATTTAAATTTACATTATTATAAAATTATGTAACAAAGACATTTTTTTTTATAATATTTTTATCTTATTTTTTTTATATTTTTTTCCCATTTTTAAGATATAATAATTGTTTTTCAAAGGGGTTGGATTCAATAATGGAAAGCAAGGAGATTTTCACCATTAGATAAAGTTTAATTTCAGTGAGGACTTAGCTTGAAGCCATAGGAACATCTTGAGATAGTGGTTGTGCACACATAAGTGGATCAAAGCTTACTCCATGTCCTTCAATTCTTTTAGCCCAAAAACATTGGATCCAACTGTAAAAAGTGTGAAGTTTTGCACGAATAAAGACTAATGAATATGAATAGGTGAGTTTAGACTCCATTTTCGAGGTGATATGGATATACCTGATATACATCCTTTTAATTCTAAAATATAAATATCTCCGATAAATTAACACATTTTCCGTTGTCGTCTAGTACGGTTAGGATACCTGGTTTTCACCCAAGCGACCCGTGTTCAAATCCCGACAGTGGAATGATTGTTAAATTTTTGTCTTCTCTGAAAATATTTGATTCGGTAACAGTAATACATATGATATGAGAGCGGAATTAATAATGAAAATTTGATGTGCGATTTTTTTCCGGTTAATTTTGTTTGAAATTTGTAGAGTATTTGATAATACATATGATATGACAGCGGAATTAATAATGAAAATTTGATGTGCGGTTTTTTTCCGGTTAATTTTGTTTGAAATTTGTAGAGTATTTGATTCGGTAACGGCAATACATATGATATGAGAGAATTGAATTAATAATGGAAATTTGATGTGTTGTTTTTTTAGTTAATTTTGTTTAAAATTTAGAAAGAAATTGTTAGATTGGTAGATTTAAGTAATTAAGTTTGTATAATTAATTGTTTAAAAATTTTCAAGTTTTAAATCCATTTATATATTTAAAAATTGTGATTTCATTCAATTAAAACCAAAATATATAACAAATTCAAATTCAAATAAAAAATATTTTTCAAATTCCTACAATGAAAGGTATTTTTACTTTTGCACTTTTTGAAGAGATTTGATTCAACAGTAGAAATGATAAGACAGTGGAATTACGATGACTATAAATTCAGATGACCATGGCAGCTGGAATAGCTCAGTGGTTTATAGCGTGTGGCTGTTAACCACAAGGTCGGAAATTCAAGCCATCCATCTATCGTATAATTAGATATTTAAATATTTTTCATTTTCTTGAAATGGAAAAAAGTAATTGGGTATTGGCAAACAAATTTTTATGTAATGGTAGTTGGCAATAGCAAAATGAAAAATGATAAAAAAAAATAAAAAAATTAATAATAATAGAATGTGCATTTCTTCTTGTTATAAACATCGTATTTTTTTTTAGTGTTTGATCTTGATTATTGATTAATTCATTTTTCTATTTTTTGTTTTTATGGTTTTTTTAATTATATTATTTTTCTCTTTTTTTGTTTTCATGGTTTTTTTAATTACATTGTAACTAACCTATCTTTTAAATGGACTAAAAACAATATCAAAATAATTTAAAGGAAGTTGGCATATTAATTTGGTTAATAAAATCATAAAGATAGTTTTGAGTGTTTTTAAGTTTTGGTTCTTTTTTAGCTATTTTTTGGGGGGATATTTGTCCAAAATCTAACAAGAAATTGTTGGATATGTATATTTGAATGATTAATTTTGTATAATTCGAGTGTTCCATGGGTTTTTGCATGCTAAATCCATTTATGCATTCAAAAATGAATTTTAAACAACATAAAATAGTGATTTTGTTTCGGCAAAAAAAAATCAAAACTTAGAACGCCTTAGTTGAATTGGTTGGTGTCACATTACTAGGACATTGTCCTTACTATTTTCAAAATGGGAAGAAGTACCATGAAATTTCTAAAGGATTTATTTCCAAGGAAAAAAATGCAATTCGAATTATCTTATTTGAGAATTGGTTCACTATCTTAGCGGCGATGTCTTCTCATAACACAATGACAAATGCATTTGATTTGAATAGTTTTGTCTTCTTAAAACATAGCATATTAATTTGCTTTAAATGTGATATAGAATAGGTTGTAAATGGGCATCATCATAAGCATTCTTGAAACAAATGGAATCCATGATGTAGTATGGAAAAATCATGAGTTACATCTAAATTTAATGGTGAATCACCTTTAGAACTTTGACTCACTTACTGAAAGGTGTGGTTTATAGTGTTTTTGGCTTCATGATTTCTTTGGATGTAAGATGACACATATATTAGATAACTGGAATTAAGAAAAAGAATCAATTTCTTTTAACCAAAAGAAATCACTTGAATTAAGAAAAATAATCAATTTCCTTTAACAAAGTCAACTCATATAATGTTATTAATCTCATCTTAAATTACATGCATAGACTGTAGATTGAAATAAAGGAATTTAACAAAATTGAAAGTGTATCACTTTGTATAACATTGAAAAAAAATTAATTTCCTAAATCATTGTAATGAAAATAAGCTAATTTGTAATCCAATAAGAAGACACAGTTTTCATAAAATCTAGATTGAAATAAAGGAATTCAACAAAAATGAAAGGGTATCACCTTGCATAATGTGCAAGTCCATACATTGAAAGAAAATTACTCTCCATTTTTTCCAAAGAAAATTTGCTCAAAATTATATTAAGCTTATAATTTCATTTACAACATCAAAACCATGCCAATGGTCTTCCCACAGTTCAGTACAAAACATAACTAGTCACTACTAAGGATAGATTTAACTGTCCTCATCCAAAAAATCTCTATCATTCCTTGACCCAACTGAGCTAATCCAGTCTGATGATGATTACTAATCCATCACAATAAAGGATATTGGATCATACAACAATATTCACATTCTTCAAAAAGCAAAATATAGTTATGTTCTTCACATAAACATAAACAAAACTCCCAAATATCCAATATACTAAGGCCTACCCAAAAGAGATACCACCATTAAAAGAGATTTATATGAGTCGATGGTTCAACCTTCCCATTATCCATAAAGTAATAAGCCAGTCTATCTGTAGACCCGAGCAGTGCTTGTTTTGAGAGGTGATCTGCTTCCTTGTTGTGCTCCTTGTAGATGTGTATATAGTTGATTCTTGAAACTGCGAAGATAATTCCTTAGTTCTGTGTTTCCAACCTTCTAAATCGCTGGCATTTAAAATACAAATGTTGTTGAGCCAATCAAGAATAACCTTCAAGTCACCAAATATTTTTAGCTTTTTAATATTCCACATATTTGCCAAGATTACACCCATGCCCCCAGTAATTCAACTTTTGAATTTGTGCCACTGCCTCCATTTATGTGCCATCTACATACTTTTTGAGAAGAAAATTTGAAGACTCCCCCAATCCCACAGTTCAAACCCTTTAAAATAGATGCCCCATCGAAGAATGCAATTATATGATCAGTAACTTGTATCACCAAGCTCCTTTTAATGACATTTTTTATTTTTGGGTTGTTGCCAGGGAAAAAGCTCCTAAGAGTTTTAATAATGATATCCATCAAGTAAGGGGTTTTATCCCTGAATAAAACTTGGTTTCTTTCGACCCAAATGTTACAACAAAGATGGACAGCCAATATAATTGGACAGTCTTTGTCTCTCATCCAAGCCTCAAAGCAATGACAAAGTGACTGTCCATTCTAGTGAAAAATTTTGTTGAGACAGATAGTTAAATTTTCCCAGATCGTCTGAGTAAATCGGAAGTGAACGAAGAGATGATCCACGTCTTCATTTTCTGTCTTGCATAAGGGGCACCTCCCAGGACCTTGCCAACCTTTACCCTGCAATACTTGCCACGTTAGTATTTTGTTTTCGACAACCATCCAAATAAAAAGTTTTTTCTTCAATTGAATTTCCCACTTCCATAATTTGTATTTCCACCCCTTCACTTATGGCCACTCAAAGGTAGAAATAAGCGCTGCATAAATATTTTTTATTGTCATTCTACCTGAGGAATCCCCTCTTGTCCAGATTAGAGTGTCCTCCTTCTCACTAAGAGAAACCCTTGCCTCATTTAAGTTTATACAGTGTTGATCCCATTCTGATTCTATATTACCCGAGATCCCCAGATCCTTTTCGCTAATCCATTTCTAAGATAAGCTAATCGGGTCTTGATAGACCGATACCAGATTCAGGGTAAAAATCCCTTTTTGGGTGAGGATTGTTTTCATCTGATCGGACATGATGGCCATTTGTCCTAAGCCAATTATTTGATCTCTTCCTGGATAAATGTTACTTCCTTTCCCTAGCGTCCAGCTCAACCAATGAAGAATTACATGTACTGAATGTACCATGTTGTTCCACATCCTCAATGCCGCATTCAATTTATGATGATTCAACCTTACCTAATCAATAATTGTAAAAATTTTCATGTACTTATCTCTTAAGAGTTTATGCCATATCCCCTGTTGAATCAAGACCCTCCACAATGAGTTTGCGTTGAGTGCCGTATTGAATAAGGACAGATTTCTAATCCCCCATCCCCCCAATTTTTTGGGTCTTGATAGTAGATCCCATCTACATAAATGGATTTTTTGAGAATCTTTGCTTCCATTTCACAAAAACTTGAACATCAATTTCTGAATTTGATTTAAAACGAATCGAGGAATGACTTCCATTGACATCCAATACATTGGCTGGCCTTCTAAACTTGATTTCACCAGAGTATATCTACCCCCCAATGAAATCCATCTATTGCACCGTACCTCTATCCTCTTCATAACTTTGGTTAGGAGCCAGTCCCAATCTTTAGCTTTGTAGGATAGACAATTCCATAAAATAATAGGGGAGGAGATTTTTGTAGGGAGTAAGATCATTACTCGGCATTCCTGCATGAAGAATTGCAGATTTGGACTGATTAACCATTAGTCTAGATGCTTTGCAGAAAAAACAAATGATTTTGTCTATTTCCCACCAATCCTTTAGGTCCACCCTCGTCAAGATAATAATATCATCGACAAATAAAACATGCAGAATCTTATAAAGACTGGAAACTTATACATGAGATTTTACCTTCTCCCTGAGTAGATTTCAACAGTAGATTGAGCCCTTCCATAACGAGGATAAATAATAGGAGCGACAAAGGACATCCTTGTTGCAACCCCTTACCATTTTTAAATAAATTTGTCGCTTCTCCATTAATTAAAACAACGAAGGTAGGTGAAGAAACACAAGCCATTATCCAGTTGGTTAGTTGAGTTCTGCATCCCGTTGAAATAAGAATGAGTCTTAGAAAGTCCCAATCTACACATTCATAGGCCTTCTTTAAATCCAGTTTTAATACCAGTGCACTTAGTTTCTTTTTTTTAATACTGTGTAAACTTTCATGTACTATTACGATAGCTTCTTGGATTCTCCTCCCATGGAGAAAGACAAACTGTTCTTCATAGAGAGTGCTTGATAGGTAGGGTTTGATCTGATTGGATATAATCTTGGAAATTAATTTATAACATAAATTACATAAAGAAATCGATCGGAAATCATCAAAGGTATTGGGATTTTGTGCCTTCAGAATTAATGCCAAGAAGGTTGAATTTAGGTTGCCCCCCACCGATCCCAATCTTCTCATTTCTTCCACCATACCAATAAGATCCTGGCCCACAACATCAAAGAAATGAGTGAAAAAATCAGAGGTCCATCCATCCGGGCATGGGCTCTTGGCTTTTTTGAACTTGAATAGAACTGGTTTTAATTCCTCTTAGTAACCAGTTGTGCGAGGCTAATTGAGTCCTCCTCCTTAAAGATCTTTGGGAAAATACCTACAATCTTGACTTTCTTAGCCATGTTTGGTGTCTCTTGTTCCTTGTAGAAGCATTTGAAATGCTCAAAGGCTGCCTTTTTTATAGCTACCGGCTCTGTAAATTTTGACCCTTCATTATTCGTAATTTCCCAAATGTGTTTTCTATCTCTATTGAAATTTGCAAAGTTATGAAATAATTTTGTGTTATTGTCTCCACTCGACAGCCAAATATCTCTGCTGCGTAACCTCCAGGATTCTTCTGTACCTCTAAGGATCATGTTTCTTTCCAGTTATTTTTATCGTAGAATCCTTCCTTCTTCCATATTTGTAGTATTTGCATTCAAGATAGTGATAGAAGACTTGATACCAGCTTCTAATTCTTTAAGTTTTTCGAAGTTCTTTTCCTCTTTCTTTTTAAACCAAAGTTTTGTTTTTCCTTTTAAAATCTTTAACTTCCAAACGAGCCTGTTTTGGAAGCCAAATTTTGTCAAGAAAATATGATCATTCCAAGTTGTGCGAACCAAGTTCCCAAATTCCGAATCCATTAGATAGTGAGCATTAAATTTGAAAGGAATGGATTTTTTATTCGGAAAGGATTCTAGCTGTAAGAGAATAGGTGCATGCTTTGAGATGAAAGGATATTCAACCCATGACCGATAAACCCCCACCTCTAATAAAAAGTCTTATGCGACTATACACTTGTCTAACCTTCTTGCCACCTCTCCACCCGTGTCCTGTCGTTTCTCCATGTCGAGACCAACTTTGTCGGCTTCACATCTATCATCTTTCTATCCCCAAAAAGATCCTTGTAAAAATCGTCATAAGTAGTTTTCCTGGAGGTACCCCCTCAAACTTCCTCCAGGGTGCTAACAAAATTTAGGTCACCAACAATAATAAGATTCTTGATATCCAGTAAACCACTTTCGACAATCAGCTTCCAGAATTTTATACGTTCCATACATGGACCATAAGCATTCAAGAAAGCTAACTCCCAGTTGTCCTTTATGCTTGTACCTATTAACAATATGCTACCAATCATAAGAAAAGGCACTATATCGAAAATAAAAGGATCCCAAGAGACCAGTAATCCCCTGGAAGTACCCAAAGCATTGACTGCAGATGTCACCCATGAGGGTCTAAGGGCATGCATGAAATATTTGGAAATTTGTGTCGAAACCAACGTTTCCTGAAAAAAAATGATTTATGGGCGAGTTTGATCCAACAGTCTTCTAACAGAGGCCTTTTTTAGGGTGCTTCCCATCCCTCTGATATTCAAATATAATAGTCACATTATTTTTCCTGTGCCTGGGATTTCACTTCTCTAAGAGACCCTCCATCTATGGGAGAGGAAGAGAAATCAATTTTGTCCTGAATATGGGAAGCCAGTTTTTTCAGGGAACTTCTAGTTTTTAATGGGGACAAATCTATCCCCACCCCCCTCGACCAAGAAAATTATTTCCCCTCCCCAGATTTAATGCGGGAAGAAGTTCCTTCAAAATCCTATCCAGATCCTACCACCGATTTCCCTTTATAGATAGGTAACTTTGTAATATTTTTATTTCCCCTGACAAAAGGAATGAGTGAGTCGAGGACATCACTAAGAGTAGGTTCATCCAACTCCAGTTCACCATAACCCGATATAATTTGAGGGCACGATCCATTTAATGGATTTTCATCCAAAGGGGATTCACTGTTGATGATCAAAGTCTCAGTCATGGGCCAGGATTCCAGTGTGGGGGGCTTAGTGGAAAACTCAAAATCATTAACTGTTACCTTAGTCCCAACTAAGTTCAGTGTGTTAGGCCTTGTCAAACTCTCAATAATAAAAAAAGGGTCAACTAAAATATTACCCTCCTTAGTTGCTGGCCTCGAGACACCAGAGGTAGTTGACCGCAACCAAGAAGAATTTTCTAAAGATTCTTTTTTCCAAACTGAAAGTGATGAAAAAAAACCAGGGCAGTGTCGTTTCAGCTTACCAGTAAGTGTGGTGTCAAAGTCCTCCTCCAAACAAGTTGAATCCGAGACGAAGTCGGTGCCTTCACAATCCAAAGAATCATAATCAATCATGTACTCCGGAGGGTACCTTAGTAATAGTGACTCCTTGGATTCCTCCTCCAGTGGTGCTCCCACTCATTCCCAGCGTAAACGACCAATACCCTTGCAGCAACTGCAGCAAAATGGTAGCCCCAAGTAGTCCAATTTCTGTCTCAAATGATGACCGCACCATTCAATATCTATTACCTCTGAAAGTCCACCATGTAATTCCATTTTTGTTAAAACCCTGGCCACCTTCCTCGAAGAATCTGTCAAATCTTCTGGGTCCACTGCAAGAAATCTCCCCAGAGAGTTTCCAATAGCTTTCAACGCCCCATGATTAAATAGATGAATAACAAGGCTAGACATAAGTACCCAGAGATGACGGAACTGGAAGTGTTCCATCTCTGGTTCAAAATCCACTCTCCAATGCTTACGTAGTAGAATACACCCCCCCAATAGCCAAGTCGAGTCCAAAAGTCTGGTAGCATCCTCAGGGGATCTACAAATGAAATCGAGCCACCCTTTCGATAAGTGGAAAATTTATGGGCTATAACCCAGAAAGGTTTTCTAGCGGTGTTCTAGCCATTTCAAGAAGCTACCCTTGCAAAGGTAAGGATACACTAACCTACCCACCACTCCACAGAGAGCTAGCCTCGTTTCCTCTTCTAGATCCACGTCAGCTCCAAGTACCATCTTTCACACCTTTATGTTCGACTTCCAAGCTTTTTTCCTTCTGAGTTCAGTTGGTTGTGTAGCAGTGCTTGGGTAAACTCCCTACTTATTAGTAAATTCCTTCCCAGAACTCATCTCAGTAATAAGAGTAGAATCCCTCTTTACTGTCGAAGCAGATGTCTTGTAGAAACCTTCCTGACTCTGTGTAAAACCATCACCTAAGCACTGCTTTGGTAGAGTATCAATTGACTTCTCTAACCCTGCCTCAGATGGGTAATAGGGCATCTTTTTCTCGATAAAACGACTAGTGGAAGTAGTGTCAATTCTAGTAGAAGGAGACAGAACAGTTGTCAATGAGGTAGTCCTATCACCTAACCTGAACGCCACATAACAATTTAATGGTAATGACTGTGTCTGGCCCCCACATAGTTCATCTATCTTCGTGAGGAAGCCCTCATATTGCCACCCCAGGTCGTCACCGATGTTCAATAACTTCGTTGCATGAGTAGAAACAAAACTTATGTTATTTTTAGCCATGTGTCCTCCACTAAAACACCAACCGAGAGAAGAAGTTGGTTCAGTTTCCTAGAGAGGAAATATGACCCAGTCTTCTAGCTCCATCGATGCAAAGGATAAAAAATAGTTAATGGGCTCAATAAAAGATAAACAATAAAATCTCAATCCATAGGCCCAACACATGTGAGTTAATGAATAATCACCCATGTAAAGGAGCGCCATGGATATCAACCTAAGTAAAAATATCACTAAAAAGAAGAGCAACCAAAGTTAAATCCAGGGAGAAAAACACTACATAGTAGTTTCAAAGTGTAAAGGATGGCAGCTAGAAAAAAACCTCTTCTATAAACATGGCAAATAACTAAAGAAAAACCCATTAAAGAGGGCTCAATGACCTAAAAACCACATAAGGTTTAGGCTATCTAAACCCAATCTTAAGTCCACTAGAAAAAACCTTAGTAGTTTCCGCCATTGTTGTTCCAATTCGTCTCTTGGTTCCCGGTCATTCTCCGTTTCAAAAACTCCACTCACATACTTTTTTGGGGGGTGAGTCACTTTTAAAAGAAAATTACTCTCTTAAATAATTGCAATCAAACGAAGCTAATTTGTAATGTAATAAGAGGACACAATTTTCTAATAAATGATAGTTGAAGATTCAAAAGTTGAATATCATTGGGTAAATATGATTCGTAATTCAACATAAAAAAACAGGTTTTCATTCGAAGATAGATGAATACATAACATTGAATATTATAACTTCAATGCAATTTCTATCATGAGACTCATTATCGGGGATAATGAATAACACCAAAAAATTATTATATTTCTTTTTAAAAATAAGGAATTTGTTTTTTAATTATATATACATACACATTTTATGAACCATAATTTAAAAAAAAATGAAAATTTTTGTAGTAAAAGATAGATGAAAAACAAGGAAGCTTGTAATTTTTTTGAATAAAAGATAGAAAGAAAAGTTAAAGTTGAATACTAAAGATTGAATATAATTGTATCATGAGAGGAGCCCATCGATAGGAATCATCAATAGGAATAATAGGGTTATGAGTGGAAACATTTGATTAATAATATTTGGAGAGGAGCCCCATCAACATAAATTTGAGGGTTATGAGTGAAACATTTGATGAAAAATATTTGAAGAGGAGCCCCATAAACATTAAGTTTATAGGAATTTGAGAAGGAAAGAATTCCCTATTCTCTCACAAAATCGTTAATGGGAATTTGAGTAGGAAAGAATTTCCTATTCTCTCACCAAAACTATTAATGTAAAAGTAAAATGTGTATATATTACTTCAATATGAAATTATATATGTTTGTTGAAAAAAAAATTAAATATGTTTGTTGAAAAAATTAAGACATTTGGAATCTCAAAGGAGAGTTGATTTGTTAGGAAATGGGGCAAAGATGGAAGACCACATTTTAGCTAAAGAACTTTAGTTTGTAAATTTATTGTTTTTATGGATAAGTGTTGTAATCTAGGGAATTGTAAGTAGATGTTACCATTTGTTTTTCACACGGAGAAATAAAATAGAATGAACTAATATACAAGCACACACATAGACAAAGTAGAAGAATACACAAGTAATGGAGAGATATGTAACGCCCCGCTCTTGTGCGCACTTCTGCTATGACCTTTCCTTGAGGACACTTGTGTGCAACTGATCTGGTTCCTTATATGATTGACTGTTTCACTTATGGATTATGATGATTATTTTGGATAGGGTGATATGTTATTTGATTATATTTGTATCGACAAGTGCTATTGAATGGTTTCTCCTGAGTGTGCAGGACTCTGTACTGATTGAGAATGGCGAGGGCATCGATGGACCTCCTTGAAATCCAGATCGAGTCAGGGAGTGGATTGTTTATGGTTTGAGTGTTTTTGTTATTTCATGTTTGACATATGACTGGTAAACTATGATGCTGATTTTGGATCACTGACATGTTTCATTGATGGATGCAGGCTGATGATAGCTTGCTAATCAGACTCGCATTTGGAGTAAAGGGGTCATGCACGACAACCAAATATATTGAGGGAGAGGTGTGGCAACAACCTTTCCACAACCTACTAGCACTCTCATCATGGCTCGAACTGTATGTTAACGATTACTTAGTTTGAGAGATCTACGATGTTGTGAGGGAAGACCGTGATAGTCGCTCATGATGATTCTAAGGGGCACACAATAAGGCATGGTCCTTATTCCTTAAAGGCCCTTAGTCTCTCACAAGGTCACCTTACGGAGTATTGACTCCAGGGGTTTGACGTCTACCAAAATCAGTCAAAAGGCGAGTGGCACCCTTGGAGCACATAGTGCGTCTTGAAGGGCACGTCAATAAAATGAAACATGAGTGAAGGCGAGTGGAACCCTTGGAGCATGTAGTGCGTCTTGAAGGGCACGACACAGTTGTTAAAACTGGTGAGTTAATGAACCTAGGTACCTAGAAAACAACATCTTCTTTTTATCTGGTTAGCCTTAAGATAATTGTTGCATGATTAAAGTTTAAAAATTATAAAATTTCCCTTAAAAACAAATTTTCTAAGCCTAGTTGAATTTAAGCCTAGGTTTAAATAGGACATGAGAATAAAAAATAATTAAGCAATTAATAAAGGGGGGATGAAGAAAACTTGGGGTAAAAAAAAAGTTTAAAAGTTAATGGAGGATTAAATTATTTAAAAAGATTAAGTGTGTTTATGTGCAGAACTTGCTAATTTCGAAATTAGACAAAAAGGGGAAACTTGAATACAATAAGAATGTGAAACATAGAAGAGAATCTGGTCTAGAAAACTTTCTAATTTCGAACTCAACTAAGTTGTAAGAAAAACGACAATCTTTAAGAGAATGTAAGAGAATAAAGGGACATCGAGGAGCGTTTTTAGGAACGCCTTTATGTGGGTGAGGGAAATAGGCAAATTAAATTAATTAATTAAATAAATTTGTGGTGCAACTAAGGGATTGGGTGACAAGTGTATGGGGGATAATATTCCTATTAAAACTTTAATAAAAATAAATTAATGTGCATTTGGGAAACAAGTCACTAAGAAAACTCTATAAAAGAAAATGTGGAGGAGGAGAATGGATCACGATTGGTAGGCGTAAGGTTACGCTGCCGATATTTTTCTTGACTGGTTTTTCTTGTGGGAGTTGGGATGCCCAACTCGATAGGGAGTGGTAGCTCGACCTTCCAAGACGAGCTGGGAGCTAGATTTTTTTTTTTTTTTGGTGTGTGTGGGGCCCCTTTGTGGCTTGAGGGGCTCAGGGGAAAGAAGAGTACCCGTAGTGTTGAAGGGGAGGTACCAGTGTGGTCTCAACGATTAGCAAGCGGGAGCAAGGAGGATCGCTAGCAACCGAAGAACATCAACAAGTCCATCCAACGGTTACAGTAATCTTATTAAGTTGTGATTTTTTGTTAAATATTTATGTATGTACTCTCTAGAAGTATTGTAGCAACAATTACGATAATATTATTAAGTTGTGAATTTTGTTAATTATTTTTGTATGTACTCTCTATAAGTATTGTCGCAATGGTTACAGTGATTTTAAATTGTAACAGATGTATTTGTACTTTGTTACAACTATACTAAAATCTAAATTCGAATCAAAAATTCCTTGATGATATTATGTTTAATCAAAGGAGTCGGTGCTTGATGCCACTTAAACTCATCAACTAAGTCATTGGAAAAATTGTGTATCTCTCCTTCCTTTTGTGCAACCCTTGAATCTTGTTTTTCTGGCTACTAGCTGAAATTCCCTTGGGATCGCTAGACATTACTGATCCCCTGCTTTTAGTTCCCTTGTCTCGATGCAAGTTAATGGTGGTCACTGCCTTGACCTGTGTTTACAATATTAATTAGAATAAAATTTTAAGTGAATGATAGATGGTCGGGGTAGGTACAGAAATCAATCTGATCGTTTCCCTTAATTATCAATGCCTTTTTCAATTTTTTTTTTACCCTTTTGGGGCGGAGAGCTGATCTGTTTCCTTGATTCACCCACGACCATTTGGGCATTATATTCTTGTAATTTATTTTAATGGCATGGTAGAGAATGATCGTTTCCTTGGGAACATTTCAGATTAATCCAAATTTTTACTTTATCCTTTAAACGTTTACTGAAATCATTGTTGTTCACCCCTACCCTCGCATTAGTTGAAATTTATGGAAGGAATTCGTGCTAGTGTCACTCCAGACCGGTATCAACGAATTTCATGGGTAGGGGTTCTCTAGTGGATTGCTAGGATGATTTCTTCCTCGAGGGATGGCCAACCTTTGTTTTCTCGGGTTCAGGTGATATCGAGACTCCCATAATGAGTCTACTTTTGTGCCTCTCATTGCCTGCCTACTGCATACCACCATTTTCATTGCTTTCCCACTCGCATCTTGGAATTCTAAATCCTGACGAGTGATCCCTATTCTGTTGTTGTGTTGATTAAAGCCTACTAAATCTTGAACCGTAATCAAATATTTGCAGTCCTGACTTGTAAACCTGATATTGTGGGGAGTTAAGTGATGGTTTTTCCTTCTTTAAAAATTGTTTTTTAGGTTGAAATTGTAAAGGAGAATTTAATGCAAGAAGAATTGTATATTTCAGTTAAATTTGATTCAGTTAATATTAGTTTATAAATGGTATTCGAGTTAAATTCCTATTATGGTTAATTTCTAATTCCAGTTAAACGGTATCCTAATTTTAATTCCAATTAATGGCACTTTTAAATGGTAATACAGTTAAATTCTAACTTCAGTAAATTCCAATTAATTAGGAATTGAAATTAAACTATTGATGTTGAGAGGTGTGATAACACCATGTATATTTAAAGGTGAAATTTTTATTAATTGGCAGCTGAGTTCAATTAATTTGACATTAAGGTAACCAACATTATATTAAGATAGTATAAGGGAATGGTTCATTGGTGTTCATAATCATTACTGCTTATTGATCAAATGGTGATGGAAGATGTGAGTGAATCCTTGGGTAAAGTACAATAGGATAATTGAAGGATTAGCTAAGTTGACATACACTTTTGTGGGAAAATTTAGGATGAGCACCCTTTTATTTAAGAAGGGAATGAAACAACATAGTGATCTTAAGGTAAATTAATAAGGACACTTGTCGATTGATTAAAATTTGTTTTAGAGGTTCATTGATTGAATGTGTGCATTTGTTTCCTTCATGAGAAATAGGACATGTTGAGATAGACTTTTGCGCACGTCAATTGTATGTATTACATGACAATTTTTGGAGATTGGCTTCTAGCGATGATGGATTTTCCTACCACAGTTGGATCTTAGACCTTGTGCAATTAAAGTTAATGAATGTCATTACCCCGTGTCAATGATTAGATGGATTGGTGTTAGAGTGCTTTCATTTATGGATTTCATAATGCATGATTTAGGTTGGAATAGATTCTTTTACGCAACAATTAATTACAATCATTTACCTTGCGCCTCAAGGTTTTAGCTGATACTCATTTTGCACCTAGGATAATGATTGACTTGAGGAGATTGTGATTAGACTACCTAGTGCCTTTAAGTACCCTTGTTTCTTTATTGGTTATTAATAGGATGTGTGGCTCATGGGCATTGATGACGTGTAATGTTGCACTTGGGATTTTACCTGCGTGCCTTGTAACCATGTTGTTGTGTGATTTCCTAAGCGCTTAGATTTATTTGCACACAGGGGAATGAAGTTGATATATCTTAATTCAGTATTAGATCATGCACGTGCCTTTGAATACTATTATGTATGGTGGACTTAAGTACTAGTGATTTGCACGCCTTGGTTATGTCAATGTTTAAGTGTTTAGACTGCTTACGTTGTGGACTGAGTTGAAGAATAAATGTCATGCCTTAGTTTACAAGCACGATTGTCATAATGTTACTGTATGGGTTCCTTATGTTTAGAATTAATGGAACGCTTTGATTGTTAAGTGAATTATGTTAATCTAGCTAATGGATCAGGTGCGTACCTTGAAAATGATGTTGGTTATTGTGAATTCACTGATTGATTTAATCGCACACCTTGGAGTTAAGTAGATCTTTTGTGCCTTAAAAAGAAAACAAAATACTTGTTGTACATCATTGTAGTTGTAATGGTTGGGGTCATTACATATGGTATCAGAGCGGGTTCAACCCTACGACTGTGGATTGCCATGCCTTCCACTGAATTAAGCCCTTGATTAATACTCAATGCTAATTGAATTATTAACCTGTCCATGCGGTAATCACGACTAAGGATGCCATAGAAATTCATGAAGTAATACCAAGGGAGGAGGCGTGATGCCTCTAGTAGCACCCATGCCAGAGGGGTCCAACCCATAAGGAGAAGAACATGTCTTGATCATGAGCGGATTGTCACGCGGGATGCGTTGGGTTTGACAAGGTCTGTGCAGGGAAATTTTAGAGGCCTTGACTAACTATTTGTATTGAGATAAGGCCAGGGTGCCCTACCCATAAGGGTCCACAACGTGCCCCAACCAGTGTTGGTAGAATTCACAAGGAGCTCTAGAGTATTAAAGTTCCCACGTTCACAAGTTCCATGGACAGCTCAGCCGCCAAGGAATGGTTGGAGAGCAAGACAATGTGCTTCACTCTTTGCGATTTCGACCTCCAGCATGAAGGTTTGCACAAGCGGTCTTCAGCTAAAGGGGAGCGCTCTTCTATGGAGGAAGACGCTCTTACCTTAGTCAAACATGGTCGTCAAAGCCATGTTAGGGGAACGGTTCGAGGAATGATTCTAGGAGAATTAATTGTCAAAGGAATTCATTGAGCACTAGCTCGATGAGTTCAACACCTTACAATAGGGTGGTCATATGGTGTTGGATTATGAGACAAGATTTATAGAGTTACTTCGGTATGACCTACATCTGAACATGAAGAAGCTGGAGATCAACAAGTTTGTGACCGGCCTTAACTCCATTTTTTGTGAGAAGGTGACGATCTAAATTCCTCGGATGTTGCATGATGCAGTCCAGTAGGCCTTTTAGATAAGGAATATTTGACCATGGGAGTCTGGGCAGGACTCCTACAAGACCATCTCGACTAACAACATCTGGTGTGCAACAACATCAAACATCATCTATACAAGACATCTTGATATCAAGATATGTCTATAGGACCCTTGTTCACGACACCTTAACTATAGGTTCCTCAGTAGAGGGCTCCCTACAAGGGACCACCACATCTGCGACAACACTGCTAGCAATCGTCATTTAGGATTGTCAGTAGAAGAGACCAGGATCTTAGGCTTGTGGGCCAACAACTTATATTATGGAGCCAGGATTATTGGACCGGAGGTGGACGATGGACATGTGGAGAGTCACCTTACCAACATGATTATCCCATTGAAAGGGTCAGAGCGACCGAGTCAACAGGACACACTGTCATGGCGGATATAGGCAAGTCCCATAGGATTCATGACCGTAGTAATAATCACCAGGTCGAGCACTAGTCCATTTTGCTCTATGCGTCAGGTTCCATCGCCAAACAAAATTTTAGTATTTTTAATACCCTGGTGCTATGAAGAGCTCTAACTCTAGTACTACGTTGAAGGGATTTAGGTAAGGGAATTCGACATGATGATTTTAGATTTGTTGATGTGGCTTCGGATACCAAACAGATGGTTGGAGGAAGGGGTATCAACTGTCGCTTTCACCTGGGGATATTGTAACTAAGTCTGACCTATGTCATGATATTAGGATCTTATGATGTCGTGATCAGTATGGACTGGTTGGAATTGCATTAGGCGATACTCAACTGTAATACAAAATGATTGAGTTTGGTCGATGATGAGGGAAAGAGATGCGTGATTCTAGGTAGGAACTAGACAGTTTCCCTAAGGTTCATCTCTTCCCTACAGCTATGGAAGAGCATGCGCAAGGGATGCAAGTTGTATGTGGCCCTTGCATTAAACAAAAAGGGCATGGTGGAAGGACTAGAAAAGCTTCTAGTAGTACGAGAGTTTGTGGATGTCTTCCCATAGGAGTTACCAGGGTTTTCCCTGGAAAGGGAATTGGAATTTACCATCGACCTAAAACCTAGAATTGAACTGATGGCAAGAAATCCTTATCGGATGTCGACCCCCCGAGTTACAGGATTTGAAAGTGCAACTGAAGGAGTTACTGGACCTAGGAATTATACATCCAAGTGTATCGCCTTGGAGTGCTCCTGTTAATTTCATAGGGAAGAAGTACGGGTCATGGAGACTCTGCTTGACTACTATCGAGTACTCCTTGATGACATTTTGATATTTTCTTGAATGAAGGAAGATCAAGACGAACTTTTGTGCTTGGTACTACAGTGTTGCGATAGAACAAATTATGAGAAGCGGTCGTAAGGCTATCAAGGATTCACTTCTTAGGGAATGTTATCTCCGACGAAGGCATTGTTGTGGGTCCAACAAAGGTTAAGGATATTGTGGAGTGGTATACACCGAAAAATGTCCCGGAAGTGTGTAGATTCATGGGTTTAGTGGGATATTGTGACAGTTCATCGAGGGTTCTTCGAAGATAGCATATCTGATTACGTAATTGAAGAAGAAGAACAATAATTTTTGTGTGGATCGGAAAATCCATGGAAGCATTTCAAAGGCTCAAGGAGTTGTTGACGACAACACTAATACTAAAAGTCCCTGGCATGGATGAGGGCTTCTTCGTTTGCACTAATTCATCCAAGGGAGGCTTAGATAGAGTCTTGAGGCAAGATGGTTGAGTGATCTCTTACATCTCGAGTAAGTTAAGGAAGCATGAGGAGAACTATGCGATGCACGAATTGGAGTTGTTAGCCATCGTGTATGCCCTGAGAGTGTGGAGACATTACCTGATTGGGTGAAAATTCAAACTAAAATGGACCATTGTGGTTTACAACACCTTTTTACGTAAAATGACTTGAACTTGCGGAAAGGGTGTTGGTCAAAACTGATTATCGAGTACGATTATGAGATATCCTACTTAAAAAGGAACAATGAACAGAGTGGCAGACGCGTTGAGTCGGAGACCACACATATTTTCAGTGATACCTCTTCAAATGAATCTATGTGAAAAGATTCTAACTACAACGCAATGTTGAATGGTATAAAGAGGGTAAGGAATTTTTCATGCAAGACACCATGATGGTACCAAATTGAGGGATATACTATGGAAAATGACGGATCCTTGAGACATAATAACCATATTTACTTACAGCCCAACGACAAAATGAGAAGTTTTGATCTTATGTGAAGCTCATAAAGCAGTGTACATGGCTCATCCATGAGTCATGAAGATGAGGATCAACCTTAAGCCCGTGTTCATCTGGAAGGGATAAAGGTGAACATCGTCAATTGCATGGAGAGATGTCTAGAAGTTTAGCAAGTGAAGCCTGAATGTAGACATCTGACATGATTACTACAGTCACACACTTTTCTGGAATCGAAATGGGAAGTCACTTCGAGAGAATTTATTGTTGGGATTGTCATTAATGATAAGGAGGAACGAATCGATTGTCATGATAGTTGACACTCTGACAAAGAGTTCACATTTTGTCCCTGTGTGTACGATGCATCAGTCACCATTTATAGCTAGAGTTTATATCAACAAGATATTGAGACCATCATACGTACCAAAGGAATTGTATCTGATAAGGGATTCAGTGTTTGCAAGATGATTTTGGATGAGTTTCCTAAGAGGTCTTAGGAACACCATTGAAATTTAGTACAACATGTCTTTGAGATAGACGGGCTAACCGAAGGAACGAATCAATTTGGGAAGTTGTGTTGCGTATGGGTCTGTGGGACTAACAAAAACATTGGGAATAGTTTTGGTCGTTGGCCAAGTTTGCATGCAACAAGAACCATCAAAGCACCAGTAAGATGGAGCCATTTGAGTTTCTTTGTGGGCGACCATGTTAGATGCCATTGAGTTGGGATCGACTCAAGGATGGGGTCCTGGTAGGATCAGAAGCGATCCAAGAATTGAAAGGACAATTACAAATGATATGAAAGGGGATGGAACAAGTGCAGGATCGATAGAAGGGTTTTTTCGATGCGCATCATGTGACCATATTTATGAAGGGCCTAATGGCTGGTCGTGCCTAAATATTTGAGGCGTATGCACAATTTTTATCTTGTATCTATGTGCAACTTTAGGTCAGTGATCCTACGCATGTGATTGACTTGATTTCTTGGTAGACGTTGGGAAAAGGTGCGATCACGACGGAGCTAATCTTCTTTTTGGACCATCACATTCAATAGCTACGACGTCGACCTGTTGATGAGGTCAAGGTAGGAAAAATATAGTCCTCACTTAGCTACCTAGGAGGACACATATCATATGCATCAACAATTTATTTTTTGTTGATAGTTAGACTTTTAGATATTGTCAGACACTTTATTTATGCACTTGTATACTAAGAAAATTCATGACGAAGTTTAAAACAAGAGGGGGTGTATGTAACATCCCTCTCTTGTGTGCACTTATGATATGAATTTTCCTTGAGGGCACTTGCGTGCAAGTGATCCGATTCCTTATATGATTGACTGTTTCACTTATGGATTATGATGATGATTGTGGATAGGATGATATGCTATTTGATTATATTTGTATCGACAGGTGATATTGACTAGGTTCTCCTAAGTGTGAAGGACTCTAGACTGATTGAGGATGCCCATGGCATCGATGGACCTCCTTGGACTTCGAATCGAGTCAGGGAGTGGACTGTTTATGGTTTCAGTGTTTTTATTATTGCATATGTGACATATGACTGGTAAATTATGATGTTGATTTTGGATCGCTGACATGTTTCATTGATGGATGCAGTTTGACAATATCTTTCTAATCAGACTCACATTTGGAGTAAAGGGGTCATACATGACAACCATGGATATTGAGGGAGAGGTGTGGCGACAACCCTGTCACAACCTACTAGCACTCACGACGTGGTTTGAGCTATAGGTTAATGGTTACCTAATTTGAGAGATCTACGATGGCTTGAGAGAGGACTGTGGAAATCGCTCACGATGAGTCTAAGGGGAGTGCAATAAGGCAGGGTCCTTATTCCTTAGAGGCCCTTAGTCTCCCACAAGGTCACCTGATGAAGTATTGACTACAGGGGTTTGACGTCTACCAAAATTAGTCAAAAGGCGAGTGGCACCCTTGGAGCACATAGTGCATCTTGAAGGGCACGCCACAGTTGTTAACACTGGTGAGTCAATGAACCTAGGTACTTAGAAAACAACATCTAATTTTGATTTTCTTAGCCTTAAGATAATTGTTGCATGAGTAAAGTTTAAAAATTATAAAATTTCCCTTAAAAAAAATTGCTAAGCCTAGGTCTAAATAGGACATGAGAATGAAAAATTAATTAAGCAATTAATAAAGGGGGGATGAAGATAAGTGGGGGTAAAAATTAAGTTTAAAATTTAATGGAGGATTAAATTATTTAAAAAGATTAATTGTGTTTATGTGAAAAAATTGCTAATTTCGAAATTAGACAAAAAGGGGAAACTTGAATACAAAAGGAATGTGGAACGTAGAAGAGAATCTGATCTAGAGAAATTTCTAATTTTGAACTCAACTAAGTTGTAAGAAAGGCGTCATTCTTTAAGAGAATGTAAGGGAATAAAGGGACATCGAGGAGCGTTTTTAGGAACACCTTTAGGTGGGTGAGGGAAATAGGAAAATTAAATTAATTAATTAAATAAATTTGTGGCACAACTAAGGGATCATGTGACAAGTGTACGTGGAAGAATATTCCTATTAAAAATTTAATAAAAAGAAATTAATGTGCATTTGGGCAACTAGTCACTAAGAGAACTCTATAAAAGAAATGGTGGAGGAGGAGAATGGATCACGACTGGTAGGCGTAAGGTTACACTGCCAATATTTTCTTGATTGATTTTTCTTGTGGGAGTTGGGATGCCCAGCTCGATAGGGAGTGGTAGTTCGAACTTGCGAGGCGAGCTGGGAGCTATATTTTTCTCTAGTTTTTGTGTGCATGGCCCCTTTGCAGCTCGAGCGGCTAAGGGGGAAGAAGAGTACCCCTAGAATTGGCTGGGAGGTACTGGTAAGGTCTCATCGATTAGAAAGCGGGAGTAAGGAGGATCGCCAATAGCCAAAGAACATCAACAAGTCCATCGAACGGTTACAGTAATCTTATTAAGTTGTGAATTTTTGTTAAAATTTTTTGTATGTACTCTCTAGAAGTATTGTCGCAACCGTTATGATAATCTTATTAAGTTGTGAATTTTGTTAAATATTTCTCTATGTACTCTCTAGAAGTATTGTCGCAACTGTTACTATGATTTTAAATTGTAATAGATATATTTGTGCTCTGTTACAATTGTGCTAAAATCTAAATTCGAATCGAAAATTCCTTGATAACATTTTGTGTAATTAAAGGAGTCGGTGCTTGATGCCACTTAAACCCCTCAACTAAGTCATTGGAAAAATTGTGTTAGCTTTCTTTCCTTCTGTGTAACCCTCGAATCTTGTTTTTCTGGCTACTGGCTGAGATTCCCTTGGGATTGCTAGGCATTATTGATCCCCTACTTTTAGTTCCCTTGTCTCGATGTAAGTTAATGGTGGTCATTGCCTTGACTTGCGTTTATAATCTTAATTAGAAAAAAAAATTAAGTGAATGATAGATGGTTGAGGTAGGTACATAAATCAATATGATCGTTTCCCTTAATTATCAATGCCTCTTTCAACTATTTATTTACCCTTTTGGGGTAGAGAGTTGATCTGTTTCCTTGATTCACCCATGACCATTTGTTCGTTGTATTCTTGTAATTTCTTTTAATGGCATGGTAGCGAATGATCACTTCCTTGGGAAAATTTCTTCTTAATCAAAATTTTTACTTTATCCTTTAAACTTTTATCCAAACCATTGTTTCTCACCCCTACCCTCGCATTAGTCAAAATACCTGGAAGGAATTCACGCTAGCACAACTCTAGACCGGTTTCGACGACTTTCATGGGGAGGGGTTTTATAGTGGATTACTGTGATGATTTCTTCTTGGTGGGATGACTAACCTTTGTATTCTCATGTTCGAGTGATCTCGGGACTCCCATAATGAGTCTGCTTTTGTGACTCTCATTTCCCGTCTAATGCATACCACCATTTTCGTTGCTTTCCCACTCATATCCTAGAATTTTGATTCCTGATGGGTGATCCCCATTCTGTTGCTATGTTGGGTTAAAGCCTACTGAATCTTGAACCGTAATCAAATATTTCCGGTCCTGACTTGTACTTTTAGGTCCTTTTAGTAGATGCTACCAAGACTGGATACGTTAGAGTTAAGTATTCTACAGTTTCATGTATTCTTTGCTCTCTGTATTGTTGATATTAGCATTTTCTTACTGCCTATGTGTTGAGTTGGCCTAGGATGGTAAACCATTTGTGTTTGATTAAGATCCACCAAATCATTGAATCGTAACTAAATATTCGTGGTACTGACTTTGAAAGAGGTATTTTGGTGAAAAAAACACTTTTGTTGGGTTGGGATGCTTGTAACGAAGGACTTGCATGACCTTCCTTCCTCCTCGACACGAATTGTTCTCTTCATTTTATTTACTTCTTCTTCCCAGCGATGGGATATAGCATGTGGTTGGGACGTCTTGTTCTGGGTAAAGATTTAGTTGATGATAAATTCAGTGAGCATTATTGTTGATTCTGGTTCACTAATTTATGGCCTAAAATGTTGACATGTCAGTAGCCAAAGAAATCGACGGCTCTCCTTGGGGATGAGAATTAATTTCAAGCATTTTGTAGCTACAAAACAATGCCTGCCATTACTAAGTCGTAGTAGGGTAAAGTGGAATTTGACTGGTGTAGAATTCGATCCTTCTTCCAGCTGGAACACTTCTTTTTAGAATTAATTTTTTATTGTGAACAAATAAGTTCTGCCACCGCTCCTACTTAAATGGTTTCGTCTCACTGTAGGCCTCCTACATTGTATCCTCATAGAGTTAACGTAGAATTATCTGCTTTTACGATTTTACTGTTGCACAATCGTAGTTGTGTTAATGCCTTAATCTTTGGTGTAACGTGGAAGAGCATAGGGCAGTGTATATTAATATGGGATTGGCATAGAACCGTTTAATAAAATTTGGAAGGGTGTAAACCTTGTCATTCTAAGAAGGTTTGGATGAAAATTTTTACCTTGAAGTGCTTCCTTACCTTAAATGAATTTCGTATTTAACAAGTAAACCTGAGATTGTCGGGAGTTAAGTGATTGTTTTTCCTTATTTAAAAATTATTTTTTAGGTTGAAATTGTAAAGGAGGATTTAATGCAGGAACAATGTTATATTTCAGTTAAATTTGATTCAGTTAATATTAGTCTATAAATGGTATTCCAGTTAAATTCCAATTCTGGCTAATTTCTAATTCCATTTAAATGGTATCCTAATTTTAATTCTAGTTATTGACACTTTTAAATGGTAATACAATTAAATTCTAACTCCATTAAATTCTAATTAATTAGGAATTGAAATTAAACTATTAATGTTGAGAGGTGCGATAACACCATGTATATTTAAAGGTGATTATTTTATTTTATTTTTTTTAAATAAAAAGGGTGGAACCTATTATATTAGCAAAAGAGAGTATACAATGATTGTTGATGACCCCAGCTATCCTGCCTGAACAGGAAACCAGGACAGCTGGGTCTCCTATGCCAGGTGTAGTCCTGTTGCCAAAATATACATGTGGATGCCCTGCCCGAAGGAAACCAGGGCTATTATGCTAATAAGTTTCAAAAAAGAGACCATAACTAGGCATAAAGAAACTGAACACTCTAACTGAACTGAGACAACAGAGAAACTTCTAACCAGAAGCTTGGGTGAATCTATTTGTTCGTGCTCGGCCGTTCGTTCCTCTTCTAACGCCAGCCTGCTAGAAGCGAGTACGCCTGCGCGCACGTCGGACACTGCTGCTTCGGAAGGTTCTTGGAGTGGGCTGTAAAGAGCATGTCCAGCCTTTGGTCCATCCTGGCGAGGTGGTTAGCTTGGTCATCCATCAGATTCCAGAGCTCGAAGATGAGTGGGAGGTGCCATAGTTCAGAGAAGGAAGGCTGGTCCAACCCTTCGTTGTCGTCGGAAGCTCGTGTGCTGGAGTCCCCCGCTGCTCGGGTCGGAAGTCCTGCTGGCTCCGCCATCCCTGTGGTGTCGTCGGGAGGGGCTTCCTCCTCCACAATGCAGGGCGGGAAGAGGTCCTCCGTGCTGGCGGCGCTAGGATTCCATAGGGTGTCTCCGGGCAGTAGCTTGCACTCCTCTGTGTGTGCAATTGAGGGCTGGCTCTGCATAGCCTCCTCTAGACTAATTTCCTCTACAATCGCCATGGGAGGCGTCCAAGGTCGTCGTTTGCGTCGGGTGGTCACTAATGCAAGTGCTCGCTCAAAATTTCGTATGCGCTTGCGCCGGGATTCAGCCCTGTACCAGGCGGCCCCTCTACACGATTTTCCTCTGAGCCTGGGCATAGTGGAGACCCTGGGAGGGGTCCGAGTTCCTACCAGATTGGCCGCTCCTCTCCCAGACTTCGGCGGAGGTCGAAATTGCTGCTCGGACAGAATGAACACTGCGAGGGGCCAATGCATCTCTTCCCAATTCATCACCGTGATAAAACGCCTAGCTGCTGTGACCGCCGAGGCCATTAAGGCTAGGTGGTTAGTGCTCTGTCGACTGGTACATCTCTCTCGCGTGAGGTGGCTGGTGCAGACCATTTCCTAATTAATAATCGGAGGGCGCTCACCGGTTGATGCCATAAATGGGCGTCCTGGCGGCCTCCCGCGTGTCCGCTGATGCTCTCGTGTCACCCCATCTGGGGGGAGGAGATCCCTGTTAGCTAAGGCTTGGCACCTCGTGAAGATGTCTGGACGATCTGGGGCATGGTCCACCCAGCAGGAGTATTCCACTTCCCTTTCGACTGCATCGTTTTCTAGGGAATCTGCCACTCGATTTGTATCTTGCTTCACATTGGAAGGTATGATGCTGAGAGTGGGTGTGAGGAGGCATTTGAAGTCTTCTAGCATTCCTGAGAGTCTCCAGCTTGGTGAGATCTTTAAAGGTGGACTTCTGTTTAGAATCTTGGTGATTAGATGAATGATGACCTGTGAGTCTCCTTCCAGGACTATATTGCGGTGGTCTTTATCCATTGTTGCCTGCAAACCCCTCAATAATCCTGTTAACTCTGCAACATTATTTGTCGTTTCCCCTAGGAAGCCTGCTAACAGCCCCAGGATCTTTCCTTCTGAATCTCTGATCACTGCTCCCCATCCTGCTGTTCCTGGGTTGCCTTTGGCTTCTCCATCAAAGTTGATTTTGATGAAGTGATCATAGGGGGGGGACCAAGTGATGGGACTGGTCTGGGGGGGTTTGTTGATCCTCAGGGCCGAGTGATTGAAGGGGAGGCTGCCAATGTTGGAGGATACATTGCTCTTCGAGGGTGCACTGCAGATCCTCCTTTTTCCAGGGGTTGCACCTGATTGTTTCCTTGATTAGCGAGCTGATTGTCTCCCAAGTGGCCTCTGGCGAGGAGGCCTGCGAGTGGAAAATTCTTCTGTTTCTTTCCTTCCAGAGATGCCAGAGGATAAATCCTGGTAAAAGCTGCCAGATATGATTTAGGAGCGTGCTTTTGTAGGAGATGCGGTAACAGTGTTCTATTGTGTCATTGACACTGTTTTGGTGTTGCCCAGACTTGCGCATGATTTGCGCACTTTGATCCCATACGCTCTGGCTGTAGTGGCATCCATTGAAGAGGTGTTCCTTGGTTTCTTCTTGTTGATGGAAAAGCACACAGAGGGAGGGTCCGATGAAGCCTCGTTTCCTAAGATTTTCCCAAGTTAGAGCCCTGTTGGGCACTACTAGCCAAAGGAAGGTGGAAACCTTAGGCCAGAGAGCATAGTCCCAGACTTTGTTCCAAATGGGCTCTTTATCTTCACCTTCGGGGTGGCTATAGATGGAGTAGGCTACCTTTATCGTGAAGGTCCCAGTTGTGGAGTACCCCCATCTCAAGATGTCCGGTCCTTCTCTTGCTGGAATTTTTCGTCGTTTAGCTTGGGTGTGCTAGCTTCCTAAGCTGAGATTTTCAGGGATGCCAAGGTATTGGTGAGATACTTTCCATTGATGCCAGTGTAAGTGCTGCCCTTGAGGTTTCCAAAGATTCTTGACCTTTAGGGAGGCTTGCGGGTCGATGGCTTCTGTAAGGGTGGCTAGGTCTTCTATTCCATTCAGTGGTTTGAATTGCTGCCAGGAGTCATGCCAAAGCATGGCACTCTCCCCATCTCTCACCTCCCAGAAGGCATGGTTATGAATCAAGGTGTGGTTTTGCCAAGCAGTATTCCAGATGTTGGACCCTTGAATTCTGGTGTTGTGCCTGATCAGTTGATTTACAGGCGTTAGTGGGGCATATTTGTGCCTCCATATATGTGCCCAGGCCGCTGTAGGAGCTTTCAACCAACGCCACCAGATTTTGGCTCCCATAACTTGATTAAGTTTCCCTGGATCCCGAAGGCTTAATCCTCCTTGACTTTTTGGCATGCAGGTTTTGTCCCAGCTCACTAAGGCCCACTTCTTGTTTGGTTGGTGACCGTGCCAGAGGAAATTGTGCTGCAGGTTTTTTATGGCTTTTATAACATTCTTTGGAGATGCTAAAACTGTGAAGAGATAGGTGGGGAGGGCCTGCAGGACTGAATTTAGGAGGACGAGCCGAGAGGCAATATTGAGGGGTCTGAAAGTCCAATTGCTAAGTCTGTTGGAAATGGAGAGGAGAAGGTTGTCCCAAGAGATGGATCTGGCAGCAGCGCCTGTGAGGGGGATGCCTAGGTAGTTGGATGGAAGGGAGCTCCTTGGTATGCCTAGGAGTCTGGAGATATGGGCTTGAACAGGGGTAGGAGTATTGAAAAAGTAGAGTTTGGACTTATCCAAGTTTAGAGACATGCTGAAGGCTTCTATGAAGTCGGAGAGGATGGAGTTGAGTGTAATGGCTTCCCGTGCCGAGGGGGAGTTGAGAAGGAGCGTGTCATCTACGAATTGGCTGTGGGAGAGTGCTGGATGAAGATTGTGGAGAGGTAGACCTTTGAGGGAGCCATCTGTGAGTGCCGTCGTGATGGATCTGCCTAGGCCTTCCGCCATGAGCACGAACAGGAAGGGTGAGAGGGGATCTCCCTGACAGATACCACGAGAAGGTGATAAGGGCTTGGAAGGAACTCCATTGACCAGGATGGAGAAGAAAGTGGAGGAGATGAGATTGAGGATCCATTTGACCCAGCCCTGATCGAAGCCAAAGGAGTCAAGGATGGATTTGAGATATTGCCAACTGGCTTTGTCAAAAGATTTGGAGAGGTCCAGTTTTATTAACATACCTGGGGTTTTGGAGGTTTTGAGAGAGTGGATGACTTCATGCACCAAAATGACGCTGTCCATAATTTGCCTTCCTTCTACGTACCTGGCCTGTTCTTTGGAGATGACGTGCGTCAGGATGGGTTTCAGCCTGTTGGATATAACCTTCGTGATGATTTTGTAGACAACATTGCAGAGGGCTATGGGTCTGATGTGCTTGGGATTGGTGACTCGCTCTTCTTTTGGAATGAGAGTAAGGAAGGTCGCATTTAGAGCCGGAAGAACCATGCCAGAAGCTCTCGATTCCTCTACCACTTCCCATACGTCTCTTCTTATCAGATCCCAGTAATGATGGAAAAAGTATGTAGTGAACCCATCTGGTCCCGGAGCCTTGCCCGGGGGCATGTCTTTTACTGCCTGGTCCACTTCCTCTTGGGTGATGGGCCTAGTGAGGGCAGCATTTTGCTCCAAGGTTACTAAAGTTGGTATGTGTCTTGTGACTCTTTGTATGGCTTCTGTTCTGTTCTCCTAGGTTTCTATTAGGAGTTCCCGATAGAAGTTGATTAGCTCTGTTTCTATTTTGGAGTGCTCTCTGACTATATTGCCTTGGCCATCTTCTAAGTGGGTGATCCTGTTGACATGCCGTCGGTGCATCATTGTTCTGTGAAATAATTTGGTGTTCCGCTCCCCTTCCTTGAGCCACTGTACTCGAGATTTTTGTTTCCATAGAATCTCCTCCTGCTTTCTTCTTTCTTCTAGTTTCCCTCGGAGCATCTCTTCCTTTTTCATTAGGTCGGCGGTTCTGGCCCCAGAGATGAAGGTTTTCTGAATCGCCTCTAACTGGCTTTCTATGTCTTGAATGCTGTGGAAAATGTCTCTGAAACAGTTCTTGTTCCATTGCTTCAGTAGCATCTTGAAGTTCTGGGCATAGCCCTTCTTACTTGGTATCAGACTTGGCCATTTCCTCTTGAAGACAACAAACTTTCAACATCCAACTCTTTTCTCTTGGAGTCTACCTTTTAAGAAAGGAGATTAGAGCCCTGTTGAGGGTATATTGGATAGCTTCCAAAAGTTGAGTCTTTGCTGAAATTTGTACATGCTTGAACCATGATCTATTTCTGCCTGCGCCCACCAGTCCTTGGCTAGATGTTGGAAGTCTGGATGAAGGAGCCAAAATTTCTCAAAGCGGAAGGGTTTGAATTTGGGTGTGTTTTTAATGTTCATGCTAAGGACCAACGGCCAGTGATCTGAGCCAGCTCTTGGTAGGATGAGGCTTTCCAGCTGGGAGCCTGACTCCATTAGTTCCTTGGAGACCAGGAAGCGGTCCAGTCGGCAGGCTATGTGCTGGGCACCTGATCTGCGATTTGACCACGTGAAGGTGCCATTACTATTTTCTATATCTACTAACTTAAGATGATCAATGAGAGTTTTGAACTTACCACTGTCTTGCTCCATCTTTTTGGTAGCTCCTGTTTTTTCCTCTAGCGAAAGGATCATGTTGAAGTCTCCTCCTAGGATCCAGTTGCGTGTGGTCACCAGGGTTCTGATGAGTTCCAGCCGCTGCATGAGTTTGTCTTTATCTTGCTGACTATGGGGTCCATAAACATTCGTGATGTCCCCCTCCTGGTTTGAGCCGATGATCTCGAAGTGCGTCGTTATTGTACCCACTATTGAAAAAGGGTTGTGGATGTTGATGCTGGCGGGGTTCCAGAGGATGGCCAACCCTCCTGAGGCGCCTGCAGAGTTTGTTGATATGAAGTTACAATCTCGCCAGATTCGCTGAAAGATGGTTTCAGCTTCTGCTCCTACACATTTGGTTTTCTGTAATAAGAGCATATCTGGATTCTCAGCTTTTATACATTCTCAGAGGGGCCTTTGTTTGGACCTACCATTAAGTCCTCTAATGTTCCAGGTGAGGATTTTCATCATTGGGTTGGTGTCGGGGTTTGGAGGTAAACCTCCGAGATCTTGTGGATCTGTCCAGAGTTTATCATGAGGTTGCATGCCTCCCTGATCAGCTGTTGCACTGTTTTGCGGTCTCTTCTCTTGTTTTCTCGAAGGATTTTCTTCGATTCGGAGTGCGAATTCATGGATATGCCTAGCCATGCTATGGATCCAGCGGAGGAGTTGAGAAATACTTTGTGGACCTTACGCAATTGTTCTTCGGGAAGGGTTTGCAGGTCTTTTTGATTCAGGGCTTCTTCTAGCTTTTCCAGGTCTATGCCAGCGAGATCTCTTTCGTCTAGCTGCATTGGGGTGTCCCCATCTCCTTCTCCCCTGTCCTCTGTGTGTGCTTCCTGGCTTTGGGGTGGGGGGGTTGGATTTGATGGATTTTCCTGTGATTGCTGCGGATTTTTGTGCGGATCTTGGATTTCCTCCTCCTCTGGAAGGTGATTCAGGATTTCGTAGGAGTTTCTAGTTGCGATATTTTTCTTCTGCCCTTGGATTTGTCTCCTTGGTGGGTTTCGCTTCTTTGATGCCACCATGGTGAATACATCCTTTTGTGCTGGCTCGCTTTCTTTGGCAACTGTTTTGATGAGGGGGCAGTCCCTGAAGAGGTTCCCATGCTCGTGACATCTCCTGCAGCGAAAGGGAATGTGCTCATAGTCCAGGGTTTCCTGCCAGTCCTCGTCTTGGTATTCCAGAGTTACTGAGCCGGGAAGTGCTTTGGAGATGTTCATATAAATGCAGATCCTGGCATAGGAGGTGTATTTTCTTTGCCTGGTGGCCTCTGAAGCTCTTACATACTTCCCTAAGGTGTTCCCTATGCCCATTAGAATCTCCTCCAACCAGAACTCTTGCGGTAAAAAGTATAGGCGGATCCACACTAGGGTCATGGTGAAGTCTTCTTTGTCAGGGTTGAATCTTTCAGTCCAGAAGCGTAGGAATAGCCCAGCTGAGTTGAAAAAGTATGGCCCATTTTCGAATATCCTATCTTTATCCTCTAGGTTGTACAGGATGATTGTAAAAAATCCCTTGGAGCTGAGCTGGACTTCGTAATCCCCTTTAGGGTTCCACCAGTGTTTGATCCATTTATGAATATCCCGTTCTATAGGCTAGAGCCCCAAGAACTTTCCTATGAGGGCATGTTCTTTCATAAACTCTATGTGTTCTCCTACCCTGGTAGAGCTAATAAGATATCTTGGTGCTTTTTCCAGTTGGGGTATGCATTTACCTGGTTCCCAACCTCGGTGTGGCTTCGCCTGGGAGGTTACAGCTTCAGCTTCTGTGTCCATTTCCTTCCTGAGGCCATGTTCTCTAGCCAGGAGCTGTTCGCATACTTGTTGGGGTGGCTCGAAAGCTGGTCGCTTCGCACGATTTCCGGATCGGTCGTTAGCGGCGATATTGCTGTATGAGGGGGGTTGTCCCCCCCTCGTTCCCATTATGGTGCATCAGTAGGGCCAGGCCTGAGTTTTGCTACAGAGCGTGCGCCACGCGGGAGATTTGGCTGTGAGCGTCTACTGCCTGCGGCTGAAGGATTAGGGTTTCCTTAGTCATTCACTCTCCATCGCCCTCGCATCGTTAAAGGTGATTTTTTTATTAATTTGGCAGTTGAGCTCAATTAATTTTACATTAAGGTGACCAACGCTATATTAAGATAGTATACGGGAATTGTTCATTAATGTTCATAATAATTACTACGTATTGATAAAATGGTGATGGAAGATGTGGGTGAATCCTTGGGTAAAGTACAGTAGGATGATGAGCACCCTTTTATTTAAGAAGGGAATGAAACAACATAGTGATCTTAAGGTTAATTAATAAGGACACTTGTCGATTGATTAAACTTTGTTTTAGAGGTTCATTGATTGAATGCGCGCGTTTGCTTCCTTCATGAGAAATAAGACACACTGAGATAGACTTTTGCGCGTGTCAATTTTATGTATTACATGACGATTTTTTGAGATTGGTTTCTCGCGTTGATGGATTTTCCTACGACGGTTGGATCTTAGACCCTTGCACAATTAAAGGTAATGAATGTTGTTACCCTCTGTTGATGATTAGCTGGATTGGTATTAGAGTTCTTTCATTTATGGATTTCATAATGTATGATTTAGGGTGGAATAGATTCCTTTACGCAACAATTAATAATTGTTGTTTACCTTGCGCCTCAAGGTTTTAGCTGATAATCATTTTGCACCTGGGATAATGATTGACTTGAGGAGAGTGTGATTAGCCTACCTAGTGCCTTTAAGTACCCTTGTTTCTTGATTGGTTATTGATAGGATGTGTGGCTCATGGGCATTGATGAGGCGTAATGTTAGGCTTGGGATTTTACCTACGTGCCTTGTAGCCATGTTGTTGTGTGATTTCCTAAGCACCTAGATTTATTTTCGTACAGGGTAATGAAATTGATATATGTTAATTCAGTATTAGATCATGCACACGCCTCCCAATAATTTTTCTTATGGTCGACTTCTGTACTATTGATTTTCTCACCTTGGTTATGTCGATGTTTAAGTGTTTAGACTGCTTGTGTTATGGACTCAGTTGAAGCATAAATGTCACGCCTTAGTTTACTAGTGCGCTTGTCACAATGTTATTGTATGTGTTCCTTATGTTTATAATTAATGGTGCGCTTTGATTGTTAAGTGAATTATGTTAATCTAGCTAATGGATCAGGTATGTACCTTGAAAATGATTTTGGTCATTGTGAATTCGCTGATTTATTTAATTGCACACCTTGGAGTTAAGTAGATATTTTGCACCTTAAAAAGAAAAGAAAAAATTACTTTTTGTACGTCATTGGGGTCGTAACGGTCAGGATCGTTACAAGACCAACAATATGGACTTTGTATTATATCATAACAACCATCTTTCTCTATTACATTGGCCACAAATATATACTTGTATATTCAATTTCAAGGTAGTTGTAACTTCTTAACTGCCTTGGTCGGTTGACCCCACTGGGTGATCATCAGACTTACATACTCGACTTGAAAGTCGACCAACTTACATGTCTAACTTGGTCGATTGTAGAGTCTAGTTGACGGAGTCAAATATCCCCTACAACATCTCCCCCCACCTCAAATACTTTCTCATCCCAAGCAAAAGGGAGATCGTGACTATTACATTGACAAAATTTTCAAAGAAATGAGATTATAAAAAATTATGAGACAAAGAATTAATTGGACCAATCACTTTGCTATATATTTTGTTGCTACTTGCTGAATTTCTGGGGCTTTTTCTATTGATGTTGCAGTATGTGTTTCCTCAATTGGCTACTCTAGATGGTGCACTTATGGATACAATGTTTTGACACGTTTGTCCTTAATTTGTAGAAGTTCACTTCTAGATCCAATGTTCTCACACCCTTATCCAGTCATAATGTATCAACTCCCTCGACCTTTATTTCTGGTGTTACTGAGTGGTGGATGGTAGTTGAGAAGTTACACTCTGATATACTGGGGATGAAAAATTGAAATCTATGTTTATAAGGAGAGGGAGGAGTCGACCAATGCCACTATGTTGGTTGCTGTGAAAGATGCTCAAAACTACTTTGATAAATGTTAACAACCAGTATGTGCAGATACTAGGAAAATGTATGCCACTCATCAATTGAAAATTGTGCTTGCACCCTAAGTGATTTCATTTTTGTTAGGAAGCCTAGCTTGTCCTTAATAGAGGTGTTATGGATTGCGGTTGAATCAAGGTTGAAATTCTCCTTAGACTATTGTATCTATTTTATAACATGGTCTAGATGCTCCACAACATTTTCAATCTCTAACTATGCTTTCTTTCCCTCTTAGAACCACTCCCTCTCTTGTTGGGTAAGTTATACCTCGAGATCGCTTTCTTTGTCAATATGTGTGGCCAGAGTTTTCCTCATTCAGGAGTCAGGTGTCATCTTTTTCTTTTTCATCAAATCTTCCATCACACTTTTCTAAAATTTTAGCTTATTGAATGTCTATGTGAAGTAAGTTGGCCAATTACTTACGACAATGTTTAGTGAGGAAACTTGATCAATCACCTCATCTAAGTTCTATCGGATTTCCTTAAACTTTTCATACTCTAACTAAAGGATGATTGAAGTATGATCAACCATCATTTGTTGGTTAGCTTGAATTATCTAGGCATGCTCCTACTTCATCTTCCTTTTTTCCTCCCTTAGTTGTTGAATTTCTTGTTGCCTTTGCAAGTTTGAATCGACTAGGTTCTCGACAGATTTATTAAAAGTGTCAAGTCGGTTGGATTTCTCAATTACTAGCCTCATGTCTAGTTTCTCTTTCACCAGGTCGATGAAAATTTTTCATGTTTCCTTATCCTTGTCCTTTATTTTTGGCAAGTAGTCAGCATATTTTATTGTGCGCTTCCATCTAGAAACCGACTCTTTTGTGACTTCATTGTATAGATAAAAAAATTCGGCATCTGAAGCAATGGACAAGTTGAAAAACATCTTTGTGGAGGGTGCATCTGCTCTGATAGGCTTGAAAGTTGTAAATGCAGTGACATAACAAGTAGTTTCCTTTCTATTTATTCTCTTCTTCTTCTTCTTTTTTTTCTTCTTCTTCCTCAACCCTGATGGTTGCGACGGTTTTGGAGTCCTCTCATGCATCTTGCTTGATGGTAGGTATAACTAGTTTGTTGGTGGGATTGTAAGTCCTAATGTGTTTGGTTTATGAGGCATTATCCTTCACCTATTTGTTGCAATGTCGACTACTCTAGTTGTGGGATTGACCTATCCATCAACCCTTTCTTAGTTGTCTACTAATTCTATTGTTGCACACTTGCTTGCTCTATTGTTTTTTGTGCACCTGGATCTTGTTGTTGCACCTCCTTAATTTTCTATGTTTTTTGTACTTTGGTTGTCCCTTGGTTGGTCTGTTGAGTGACCAGTAGCTTTGTCGACTGAAATTTTACTGGTGGTTGGCCCGACTTCTCCAGTACATGAACCTATTCTTGCATGTTTATATCTTCCCTAGAGGGTTGCTCATTATGTTCCATGTTCAACTGGTGCATGTCTCCCTATCCTTCTTGATGCACTTATTCCTGCTCTTCCCAAACAAGGATGTTTGACTTGACTTCTTTGGGTGATAGGTCAACCTATTATTTCTCAGTCTGATCTTACTGTGCATATTATCCCTCGTTGAGTTGGTCTGACAATTTTTCCTCTAAGGAGACTTGGAATATGGTAATTTTTTTATTGGTTTGCCAATCCAATGGGTCTTTTGCTAACCATGTTTCTTCTACAATCTTAGCAGGTTCGACTAGAGGTGAGTATCATGTGTGGTCAATTTTGTGTAGCAGTGGTGAAGATTACATGTTGAAGATTTCCTGGAACCAACTAGCTCTAACTACATTCTTAATAAGAAGGGACTCTTCTTAGGTAATTAAATTAATGGAATTCTTGGAATTTGTTATAACAAAAGAAAGATGTGATTTAGAAGAGTTGTGTATATGTTTAGAGGATCATGTCCATTGTTGGGTGTGCTCACATGATCATGTACCAACATTTTCGATGTCTGAATACAAGGACGATCAATAATAGGGATGGAAGTTCACAATAATATACTCTTTATGAACTCAACATGTTAGCTTTAAAAAGAGCAAAATTCTATTTTGAAAGTGTCGCTATCAGATCCAAAAAATGAAAAATCCAATTTCAAAATTACTAATAACAAAATTTTGAAAAGTATTGTTTTGGAACCCAATATTTTCACTTTTAGAGTTGGATTTTGCACTTAGAAACCTTGATTTTGGACTTTAGAAATGTTGTTTTATGGCTTGTCTTAAGGAGCTTATAATGGAATCAATCTAAATTCAATGAAATAGGGGTATTGTTATTATTATTATTTAATACACATGCATTTCAACCCAATTATTGGTTCCATGCCCTAGTGATAACTTAAATTAGAAATTTGATCCATCGAGTAAATACAAGACACATCTGACATTGCATAAACCTGGATTTACTTAGCTAGCAACATCAAGACAAATCCAAGAATATGATTTATCTACTATGGGAGGATTTGAAATTATAGGATTCTTTTGAACATAACGTTGTTTTAGGTCTCGGTATATATATTTGAAGCAATGGAAGAATTCCATAGGATAGAAGGATTTACCCACAAAAAATATTGCATTTCGAGTGATCCATATTGCCCATGCAACAACATTATATATATATATATATATATATATATATATATATATATATATATATATATATATATATATATATATATATAAGACAAATGATAAGCCCGAGGAGTTATCTCAACTGGTTGTCGCCAATTTTGTTTGGCATTTCATTGGCTTTGTGTTGATAGGTGCCTTGTTCTAATCTCTCTTGGTGAGGTGCACTAGACTATGCCAATGAACTTACTAGGGATATTATCCAGGAATGTTAGGAAGCCTCACTTGGATTTCCTCGGGGTTTTCCTTGGAAAAAAATACATATAACAAATGAAAACAAAAATCTAAAAAATGTATAACATTCAAAATTAAAATCAAATTAAAATCAAATTAAAATCCAGTGGTAGCAAGGCTAATGCAAAATATTCAAGTAATATAGGGGTTTTACCTTTCAAAAGTTACAATAACCTAAAAATTACGACACTCTAGATTTATTTGGTTGAACAGAGCTCTCCACCAAAACATGTTTTTGATTGTGAATTTATTTGAACTCTTTACCAAGAGATTTCACGAAAACTCTCCAAATCTATCAAGGGAGAGTTGAAAAAAAACTCCCAAATAGATTCTTGTCCATCTACTCTAAATTGAGAATTTTAGTGCTTAAAAACTTTGACAAGGGTTGGACTAAACTCCCCAATGATTTTTTTCTAGTCTAGCCACACTGATGAGGTTTTTTTACTGAAATTTATTTTGGTTGAGAATTATATGTATACTCTCGATCAAAATATTTTGACTACCAAATTTTCTTTGGCTTGGGCTTGCAAAAAAATGAATAGATAACAAATAAAACGAAGAGAGCATTTTTTTTAGTGGGGAGGAGAAAATTAAAGGGATTTTTTACACATATGTTATTGATTTTTTTTTAACAATGGGATTTTGGAATTTGTCTTTTTGCTTGTGAATGTTTTATTTTGGGTTATGGATTTTGAGAATAAAGTTGGAAAAAAATCTAATGCATGAAGGGAAGTTTGAAAATTCTAATGTGTGAGTTATTATTTTATAACTTCTTAATTTTCGTTAAAAATGAGAAAGATGGCCAAATGTAAAACAAAATATGGTTGCACTTGATTGCAAAGAACAAAAATGAAGAAAATCAAGATTACTTGAGAAAGATATGAGTGATTACTTGAGAAATATATGAGTGCATGCAAGAGGCTGAAGAGGTGAAGAGGTACATAATGATGTAGAGTAAAGGGGCTTGAGATGTGAGGAGACACTTGACGATGTTGGGTGATTGGGCTTGAGGGATGAGGAGACACACAATGAGTAGAAGCAAAGGGGCTTGAGAGGTGTTGGAAAACTAAATGACAAGGGTCGATGAGGATTTATATATGAGGAGGGACATGCTAACAAGGTTTGAGGGACCTAATAGGTGTTGGGGAACTTAAAATGTCAAAGAGAAAAGGGATTGGAGAGATATCGAGCAACTAGATGATGACTTGAATGAACAAGTGGAAATGAGATATATTCACAATGTAGGATGTAGGAGAGTCATATAAACAATTCTGGGCTGATATTCATATTGATACTGAGTTGAATTTCAACATGTTAACCCATTTGAGTTTTATAATTTGTAGATTGTATATGTACAAATTGAAATTTATGTACATTTGAGTTTATTAGATTTAAAATAACAAATTATTTCTATGTGTTTGAATATATATATATATATATATATATATATATATATATATATATATATATATATNAATTTCAACATGTTAACCCATTTGAGTTTTATAATTTGTAGATTGTATATGTACAAATTGAAATTTATGTACATTTGAGTTTATTAGATTTAAAATAACAAATTATTTCTATGTGTTTGAATATATATATATATATATATATATATATATATATATTGAGCATTTCTTTGAATTGCATGTGCAGTGATAACATATAACAAACAAAAATAGCATAATACACTAAGGATTTCTTAGAAATTAATCGATAATTATAGTTAAAATTTATTATGTACCTTAGATATGAATATGCTACCACACATAAGATATCCAAGAATAAGATAGAAAATCCCCTTTACTTGATTATATCAAAATACTTTTAAGGTAGGGAAACATCTTACAATTATCCTTTTATGTAAGGAACTCACCCCTGTTCACTTTCCTCTTAAGGTTGGGTGACCTCTCAATGAGATAAGCTCCAAATACAATATTCTTCCACATGTCCCATAAGGAGGAATTATTCATAGATAACAATAAAACCCTAATCATAACAACCTTCTAACTACCTAGTGGACCTTCTTTAATGAGACCACATTACATTTATTCAATACTAACTAACATAGTGGGCCTTATTTAATAATAAAAAACATAGTGGACCTAGATCACCTTAAACTGAACGACCTCCACTATTTTACTCTAATAAGTCATCCCCCCCTATTATACCCCTAGGAAGGATCCCAACAAAATCACATTTACGAGAATTTTTTAGAGAACATGGATGCAACTAAAATCAATGAAATGGGACAAGTGATTCCCAATCACACTGCATAATAACATGTAAGTCAAAACACATTTCAAGGATAAACAATGATACCACAAACTCAAATTTTATGTGTTTTAGTAAAACACAAAATGTTAAGAGATGCAACTAGATAATTGGATGTTAAATCTAGCCAAGAGGATAAGATGAACAATAAGTTATCATAAAACTTAGTTAAGATGTCATCCTCACTTGGAAATAGGTGATTTTACATATGTGAAGGATACTCATAGAGAAATAATAACAAGTGTTGTTGCACTAGAAACTTCAACAAATCTTTTAAATGTTAATGATGAAAAAAATATAAAAACTTGGACCAAGAAAACACTGCATAAGCATAGAAAACTAGGGTTGAATTAAGTGAGGATGATGAACTTTCTTGTTGGGCTATTATTTGTAGGCTCTTTGCTCAAAAAATCTAACAAATAATGTCAAGGTTAAGGTTTAAAAGTCTTGGGATCTAATTCTCATGTCTTACCAAACGAAAAGGATGTCATGTAACGCCGTATATCAAGTGGTATGCATAAACCATATACCAAACATATGGTTTATGCAACTCTATGATCTGTCACTAATATAAAAACTAATACTGAAAATAAAAATGAGATAGTTTTCCATTACTTTTAATTTTAGCTGCGCATCTGGTGTAGTGGTATCATAATACCCTCCCACGGTACTGACCGGGGTTCGATTCCGTGGATGCGCATATGTAGTTTTGTGAACCCTACATTTCCTGAGTGCATTTTTTTTTTTTATGAGACTGGATTTCGAAGTTTTATTTTTATTATAATAATGGAGAACATAAGAATCAAACAAGATAAATATGATGAAAATAGACAACAATAAATTAGAATCCATTCAATTATAGTTGTCTGGGTGGTGTAGTTGGTTATCACGTTAGTCTCACACACTAAAGGTCCCCAGTTCGAACCTGGTCTCAGACATCATTGATTATACTATAATTGTTTTTGAGCTTTCTGTTTGGGCATGAAAATTAAACAAAACAAACTAAAGTTGCTTCCAGCAAAAGAGTTTCCATGATTGTTGAAGCTTCCCTATTATCAATATTTGGCGATACAGAGATTACTTACCCCTCCTTTATATTTATCTATTTTTTACCCTTACTCACTATTACTCTTTTACGGCTATGGCTATTTCGTTAGTATTTTTTATCCTAAATTATTTTTAATCTTAATACCTAATCTAATGAGGAATTGAATAATCAATATTTCCTCTCAACTAATTTTTTTATCATATTTTAGTGTTTTTTAATTTTTAATAATATATTTTACTTTTTTATCTCAACTGTTATAAAAAAGTTTTTTAAATTCTATCCTTCTCTTTTAAATATCTATCTCAACACTCTTTTCCATCATATGAACTTTTTTTTCATGATGATGAGTGAAGTGTCTACTCTAAAAGTTGAACTTTTCATAAAATCATACACAATTTCTATCAAGAAAATTTATTTACATTTTATCAAAGTCGTAGAATAAACAATGATTTTTTTGAAGGACATTTACCTAAAATCCGGTGAGAAATTGTTAGATTCGTAGATTTGAGTGATTATTTCTGTATAATCCGAGTGTCCTAAGGGTTTTTCAGCATGTTGAATGCATTTTTGCATTCAGAAATGTATTTTGAACAACAAAAAAGATTATTTCTGTATAATCCAAGTGCCCTAAGGGTTTTTCAGCATGTTGAATCCATTTTTGCATTTAGAAATGGATTTTGAACAACAAAAAATAGTGATTCGTGTAAATTTATATGACTTGTTTTCGGCGAAAAAAGTCATTTCGTAGAACATCTAGACAACGCTTTTATATAACTTGTTTTCGGCGAAAAAAATCATTTCATAGAACATCTAAACAAAGCTTTTATCAAATAAATTACATACATTATTGGATATTCATATGATCAATATTAAGGTGATTAATGTTGATTGACATATATGATGTTGGTATAGAGAATTTTAATGGAAGGATGTAGGGATTTTAATAGAAAGATACAATTTTTTATGGGTAAATATTAATGATGATTGTATTATATGTTTATTCTTTTATGCACTATTATAATATTTGGAAAAGTAATTAGAGGATAATTCAAGGAGGAATTAGAACCTTTTTTGTTATGATTTGTTATGAGAATATGTAGAATTTAGTTTATAAATAATTAATGTAAATTTTGTTATTTGTTTTTATTTTTGTGCATTTTTATAATATTTGGCAAAGTAATTAGAGGATAATTTAAGGAGGAATTAGGATCTTTTGTTTTGAAAAAATATGTAGAATTAATTTATAAATAATTAATGTAAATTTTATTTTATATTACATCAATTGTATGGATTTGTATTTATCAATAATTAGTAATGATAATATAGGTTATTTAATCAAATTTAATAACAAATTATATTTTTTTGAATAATATATTGTTTTAAATAATATTTTAATTTGAAAACTGTATAAATATTAAATATTATATTTTAGGATATACTTAAAAAAAAGTATTTTATAAATGTTAAATATTATATTTTACTATATACTTAAAAAAATATTTTATAATAACATTTTGATATTATCTTTGGTCGATATGCATCTCCTTATTGAAATTAATGGTTTAATCCATCTTTTAATTACAAATTCCAATCTTATAACCAACAATTAAAGATGCTAACATATTCTTAGTCTTACACTAAAATCAATTAATCTTCATAACTTCCTCTCACTTATAAATGCATCCGTTTACTTGTTTACTTTTTCACATTTACCTAATCATATTAAAAAATTACTATTTGACCATATGATTGCCACATTTAGTTGATTTCCAATAATTAATATCTATACAACCTTTTGTCACCATGTTTAAATTTTTACGAAACACTACCTCATCTTCATTGCCATGGATCCCATGTATCATATTGGGCCAAGCGATTGTATGCATGTGAATTGTGCAATCTAATGATGCCACGTTTATCCCCCGTTTCAATTTCAATTAACAATATCAGGTGGAGAGCCATCTCCTTGGCAGGTGAAGAGCCCTCTCCTTGGCATGGGAAGAGCCGGGGGTTTTAATTGTGTTGCACAAATTCAGGTGGAGAGTCATCTCCTTGACAAGTGAAGAGCGGTGGGGTTTGACAAGCAGTGGGGTTTTAATTGTGCCGCACACATTTCCATTTCTCCTCCCTGTTGTTAAGGTTTAGTTCTTTGCATTTCAAATAAATTGTTTTAAATCTATCTATATACATGCTAATATTTGTCTTGTAGGTTGCAGTTCAACTTATCGTAAAGTATCTAAAATCTATGAGCAGGGTTTACAGTTTTTATTTATTTTTTAATTTTAAATTATTAATGATAGTTAATAATTTTATTGTTTATAGTTTTTCTAAACAATTTAACGTATGCAACTTACAAATAAAATTAGCAATTTGGTGCAAAGTTTTATGTCCAACTTAAGTTTAACGAAATTGTTCAAATTGTCATCTGAACAATTAAAATTGCAATATTAATGGTTTTTGCTATGCCAGATTATTGGAAAAGTAATCGAAAAGGGACCATTTAAATTCCCACTATCCTTCATACTTCCTCCTCCTCTAGCTTCTGCTATATCGAGAAATGAATAGTGGCTATTAATTCTTATATGTAATGTAATTTTGCAGAGTTTATTATTTCATTGTTTCCACTTGATAGCTATATTCTTATGATTCACTGTATGTTCTGATGTATTGATTATGTGATTGAAACAGATATATCTCCCAAAAGTCGCTCGATCCTCCATTGCACAAATGTGGACTTCTACTAAGAATCTTCATACATCTGTTCTGCACCTGCTCACACCCAATAATTTCCTTATGAGATTCCATATATTCAAATCATATTTAATCGAAGACATTAGGCATTTATTCAAACTGTAGGTATATTGGGTTCAACCAAGTAGTAACAGGCACAAAAGGTCAATGTTTTAAAATGGGTCACAAAAATTTGATGAAAATACCAGATTCACATTATTTACATTATTAACTGTGCGCTCAACTTTGTTTAGGGTTATCCTTAAAGTGATAAAGTGATATTAAGGTTATAATTATTCTCATTAAAATTAGGGTTATGGTTTTATTAAAGTTAAGGTTATTTGTATTAAGGTTTATTTTATAATAACAAGAAAATAATAATTTAAATATAATTTAAATAATATTAATCTAATAATAAAAATGTAATGATAATAATCTAACAATTTTGATTTTAATTTAATTTATTGTATTAATACTTGATTAATATTTTAATGTATTCACTCTTTAGTAATGTATTTATTAATGCCTTTAATGTTTATTTAATGTATTACATTATTAATTATTAGTGTAGTAATACTATAATAATGTATTACTTTATTAATTTATCAATAATTTAGTAACACTTTAGTATTGATTTTCTATCAATGATCTTATGACAAGCAAAAATTGTTAAATGATTTGTTATCAATGTTCTTAGAACAAGTATAATTCATCATCTATAATGTTCAATATTGTTTTCTATCAATTTCTTTAGAACAAGTAAAAATCTTGATGTCTAAATTTAAAGATGTTTTTCTATCAATTTTCTATCAATGTCCTTAGAACAAGTATGATATTAATTTGAATTCTATGTAATACATCACATCGGTTCAAATTTCCTATCTTTGTGACAAAACAAACAATTCATTAGATTTAAAAAAAAAAACACTTGTCAAAACTTCATTTTTGTAATCTGTTGAACATAAACCAAGCTTGTCATGTGACGAACATGACCCAATGTTCAAGTATAATGAACAAAACTGAACATTGTGACATGATGAACATAGTAGCATCACAATCTGACAACCATAGTAATGTCACAACGTGTCAAACATATCCCACCATCGTAATGTGACAAACATAGCCAATATTGGTTCAATGTGACGAACATAGACTTGTTGTCGAAAAGTGATGAACATAGTAATCTTGCAATGTGATGAACATAGTCTAGTGTCACAATCTAAAAAACATAGTAACGTCATAATGTGATTAGCATAGCCCCATTGTCGTAATGTGACGAATATAGACCCGTTGTCATAATGTGACAAACATAGCCATATTGTCACAATGTGACAAACATAGCCTTGTCATTGCAAAGTAATTAACATAGTAATTTTATAATTTGATGAACATAGTAGTGTCACAGTCTAACAAACATGGTAATGTTGCAATGTGTCAAACATAGTCCTATCGTTGTGATGTGATGAACATAGCCATATTGTCGCAATGTGACAAACACAACCTTGTCATAGCAAACTGATGAACATAGTAATGTTGCGATGTGGTGAACATAATACTATAATATTTTCATAACCATATTAATGTCACAATATTTCAAACAAAGCTCCATCCTCGAAATGTGACAAACATAGCCCCATCGTCATAATATGACAAACATAGCCCCATCGTCATAATGTGACAAAAAAAGCCTTGTTGTCGCAACTTGATGAACATAGTAAAGTTTCAATGTGACTAACATAATAGTGTCACAATATGACAAACATATTAATGTTTCAATGCATCAAACATGGCCCTATCGTCTTAATGTTAGTCCTAGAAACATAATAGCCTTAGACAAAATGTTTAATTTAGAAATTAATATATTTAGACATTAACATCTATATTTAAACATTAATATTTAGACATTAACATTAACATAATGTTTAATTTAGACATTAAAATTAACAAAATGTTAGTCTAGGACCCATCGTCATAATGTGACGAACATAGCCTTGTCGTTGCAAATTGATGAACATAGTAAAGTTCCAATGTGACTAACATAATAGTGTCACAATGTGACAAACATAGTAATGTTGCAATGCATCAAACATAGCCCTATCATCTTAATGTGATGAACATATCTTGTCGTCACATTGTGATGAACATACCCATATTGTCACAATGTGACAAACATAGTCTTTCCACCACATAGTAATGAACATAGTAATGTTGCAATATAATGAACATGGTAGTGTCATAATCTAATAAACAAAGTGATGTCGCAATGTGTCAAACATTGCCCTCTCATCGCAATGTGACATACATAGCCTCTTCGTGGTAATGTGATGAAGATACCCATATTGTCACAATGTTACAAATAGAGCCTTATCGTCACAAACCGATGAAAATAGTAATGTTGTAATGTGACAAACATAATAGTGTCACAATATGACAAATATAGTAATGTCACAAAGTGTCAAACATAGCCTTTTCTTCATAATGTGACAAACATACCCACCTTGTCGCAATGTGATGAACATAACCCTATCATCATAATGTGACAAACATACCCATATTGTCGCAATGTGACAAACATAGCCTTTTCATCGCATATTGATGAACATAGTAATGTTTCAAGGTGACAAACATAGTAGTGTCACAATATGACAAACACAATAATGTCGCGATGTGTAAAACATAGCCCCATCGTTGTAATGTGACAAACATAGCCATATTGTTGCAATGTGATGAACATAGTTTGGTCGTCGCAATGTGATTGCCATAACCTCGTTGTCGCAGTTTGAAGCAAACATCCTATGATCATAATGTTAGAAAATTTTGCAAATGCCTTTGTCTGGCAAAGATAACCCATTGTCTTAATGTGATGTACACAATCCAATGTCTTAATGTGACAAACAAACCCAACATTTTATTTAGATTACCATTTCCCAACATTGGTATGTGATGAATATAACCCATTGTCATACTATGACAAACCTATTCCAACACCACATTGTGTCAGAAAAAACCCTACATCGCAATGTGATGATCATAACCTTATGATTTCATGTCACAATGTGAAAAAACATAACCCAACATACCAGTGACACTGTCATTTCTTGACGTCGTTATGTGATGAACATAATGCACTATCAAACTATGAAAAACCTATTATAACACCACATTGTGTCAAACAAAAACCCTACGTCGCAATGTGATGACCAAAACCTTACGATGTCATGTGACAAACAAACCCTTAACCATAGTCAAAATGTGAGAATCATTTCCAAATGTCTCGCAGTTCCAATGTTTCTTGTCATAATTTGAGAAACATTCCAAATGTCATTGTTTGATGAAGATAACCCATTGTCGCAATGTGATGTACACAACCCAATGTCACAATGTGAAAAACATAGCTCAACATTCCACTGAGAGGACCATTTCGCAATGTCACTATGTGACAAACATTAACCATTGTCAAACATGGTTAACCATTGTCAACCATGGTCAACAACATTCATACATGGCCATGCTCAACCAAGGTCAATTATATTGAAGGTCATGCATAATAAAGGTCAATCATAGCGAAGGTTTACGGAAGTAAACTATGGTCATGGTCAACCATAATTAAATCGTGGAAAATGACACTAATTAGCGCATATCTACCACTTTTTAACAACAACCACATTTAAGTAAAAATTGGTTGATATACATCAATTGACTCCATTTTTACTAGATTTCAGTTAAAAAGGCGTCATTTTTAACATATCCCCTGTGCCTCTTTTTAACTGGAATTCGGTTAAATAAGGTTAACCATTGTGAAACATGGTCAACCATTGTGAAACATGATCAACCATAGTAAATAATAATAATAATAATAATAATAATAATATTTTATTAATAATCACATTAATATATGATAATACTTTATTAATAATGTATTAATAATATAGTCATTAATAATATTATTAATATTTAATTGTTATTATCCTCTAGTTTTAAGGTCACGACCAAGCCAGACACCAAATTGGTGTATGAGACCCCCTCCACCCAGCTATTGGTAAAGTCTACTAAGATATACATACCCTACCCTCCTCTAGATTTGAACTTGTGATCTCTTAGGAGGAAACACATATTCTTAACCATTATTATACATAATACATAAATAATTATTAATTATTAATAATAATATTTAACTATATTATTAATATACATAATAATCTATATTATAAAGGGGTACTTTAAGGTTATGTGTGTATATTATGCATACATACCCCTTATACAATAATTATTAATTAATATTAATAATTAACCATTTCAACAATAAGACACTAATATATTATGTTCAATAGTTATTAGAATTAGTGTTAGATTATTCCTACTAAGGAAATGGTTAAGGTTTTTTTTAATTGGAGTTTATTTTATAATAAGAAGAAAAGAATATTAAAAAATTAATTTAATACTTTACTTGTGTATAAATAATAATGTATTACAAATATATATTTATTTTATTATAGATTTTGTGTTGGAATATTGTATGAATATTGGGTTAATATTTTAATATTTTAATGTATTATTATAGTTTTTGACACTTTATTATTAATGTATGGATGCTTTGTTAGTATATTAATTAATAATACTTTAATATTTTATTAATTTTATTCAGAGTTTATAAATGTATTAATTAACTAACTAATTCTTTAATGATCAATGTAATAATGTATTTGCATTTTGGTAATTTATTTATTTTTTTGTTCTGTGACTCGAGGGCATCTAAGCTGTCAAAATTACCTGGGGATCACACCCGCCTTGAGCCACACCAACCCTTAACATGGCTGGACTCTCCCCGCAGGTTTCGAACTAGTGACTTTAACAACACACTCCATCACCGACTGTCCTACACCTCGGGGACTAATAAATTTGAAGGACATGGGGGTGAGATTTGATCCACTTATGTGGACATGGGGGTGAGCTTTGATCCACTTATGTGTGCACGGGTCACGATACCATTTAATATAGTATCTCTGGGTGCAACCACACATTCGACCACTACCTCAAGGTGCCCCCATGGCTCCAGGTAAAGCCCTCATGAAAATTGAACCTCGCCCAACTATGAAAAACTCCTCGCTTTTCACCATTGGATCCAACCCCTTTAGACTACTTTGATAATTTATTAATGTATAATGTATTAATACAATATATTATATATTATTAAGATATTTACTAATTAACATGTTACATTAATACATTACATTATACCTTAATGTATTGATACTTAATTTATACATCATATTAAGGTATTAATTAATGTATGTATTTATGTATTAATACATTAATTAATAAATCGCTCATGTATTTATTAATTAATACATTAGTAATTTTATACATTTATCTAATATTATATTAATGTATTTAATATGATTAATGTATATTTACATTATTATTAATGTATTCATTTATTATTACTTTATTAATGTATTAATACATTACTAATGTATGAAAATTGTTTTACTTAATTAATTAATTAATAAGTTATATTGTTTCTTTGTTTTTACCTTCTTATTGCAATATCTTATTGTATAAATTAATTAATACAATATATTATTAAAGTATTTATTAATTAACATGTTGCACTAATACATTACATTATACATTAATATATTGATACTTAATTTAATTTATACATTACATTAACGTATTAACTAATTAATATATTTCTATTTTTATAAATTTATATATTTATATATTTTTGCATTATTATTAATGTTTTATTTTATTAATTAATCAATAGGTTGTATTATTTTTTTGTTTTTATTTTGTTTTTCAAATCTATCAATATATGTTGACAATATATATTAATTAATTAATATATATGTATTAATATATTAATGGTGGTAGTCCCTAAGCCATGTCCATCGTCAACTAGCAACAACCACATTATAAAAGTGGTTGATATACGCAGATTGACGTTATTAATTTGAAAAGGTGAAAAATCACATTATAAAAGTGGTTGATATACGCGGTAATTTGAAAAGGTGAAAAATGACGCCGATCGATGTATATCAACCACTTTTATAAAGTGGTTGTTGCTAGTTAATAAAACATTTCTATTATTGTTGTCACTAAACTTCCAATATTTTACAATATTTACATTTTAATAATCTTTATTTCATCCCTAAAATCTTTAAATTGTTATGTTATGACTACTTTTTCACAATCCATTTATGTTGTTCATTTGGAATTATAAATATTCTTAATTTAAATTCACATTTTAAAATTATGTAACAAATACAATTTTTTCTTACTTTATAATATTTTTCACCTTATTTTTTTTACATTTCTTCTCTCACTTTTAAGATAATTATTGCTCAAAGGAGTTGGATCCAATGGTGGAAAGTGAGGAGTTTTTCACCCTTAGTGACAAGGTATTTCTGTGAAGGCCTAACCTGAAGCAATAAAGTCTCCGTAGTGGGGTCCAATGATAGAAAACTAAGAATTTTGCACGAATAAAAACTAATGAATATGAATAGGTGAATATAATCTCCATTTTCGAGATGATATAGATATGCATGATATACATCCTTTTAATTCTAAAATATAAATATCTCCAATAAATTAACACAGCTTCCGTTGTCGTCTAGTCCGGTTAGGATACCTGGTTTTCACCCAGGCGACCCGGGTTCAAATCCCGGCAACGGAATGATTGATAAATTATTGTCTTTTCTGAGAATATTTGAATCGGTAACAGCAATACATATGATAAGAGAGCGGAATTAATAATGAAAATCTGATGTGCGTTTTTTTTACGGTTAATTTTGTTTGAAATTCCGGTAACAGCAATACATAAACAAAATTCGGAGAGTATTTGATTCGGTAACAGCAATACATATGATATGAGAGCTGAATTAATAATGGAATAGAAATTTGATGTGCGGATTTTTTTTTTTTTTTGTTAATTTTGTTTGAAATTCGGAAAGAAATTGTTGGAGTTATAGATTTAAGTAATTAAATTTGTATAATCAGATTTTTGAATCTACTTATATATTTAAAAACTTAATTTAAATAAAAGAAAATTGTGATTTTATCCAAATTTATATGACCAAATTTTCATGAAAAAACCAAAACATATAATGAATTCAAATTCCAACACTAAAAAATATTTTTCAAAACATATAATGAATTCAAATTCCAACACTAAAAAATATTTTTCAAATTTGACAATGAAATGTATTTTTACTTTTGCACTTTCTGGAGAGATTTGATTCAACAGTAGAAATGATAAGACAGTGGAATTAAGAATTGGAATTGGATGCGTACGGCGACTATAAATTCAGATGACCATGGCAGCTGGAATAGCTCAGTTGTTTATAGCGTGTGGCTGTTAACACCAAGGTCAGAGATTCAAGCTATCCATCCATCGTATAATTAGATATTTAAATATTTTTCATTTTCTTGAAATGGAAAAAAGTATCTTTAAATATTTTTCATTTTCTTGAAATGGAAAAAAGTAATGCTATGGTCATAAAACTTTATGTAATGGTCAATGGCAATAACAAAATGAAAAATGGAAAAAAAAATTAAAAAATAGAATGTGTACTTCTTCGTGTTACATACATAGT
>JASDQU010099706.1:852594-907593 GCA_032191745.1 Picea mariana | reverse complement strand
TTATTTTTTGTTTTCATGGTTTTTTTAATTACATTGTAATTAGCATATCTTTTAAATGGACGAAAGAGAGTATCAAAATAATTTGAAGGAACTTCGCATATTAATTTTGTTAATAAAAATCATAAAGATAGTTTTTAGTGTTTCTAGGTTTTGTTTTTTTTCTCGCCATTTTTTTCAGGGATATCTGTCCAAAATCTCACAATAAATTATTGGATATGCATATTTGAATGATTAATTCTGTATAATCCTAGTGCTTTATGGGTTTTTCATCACGTTGAATCCATTTATGCATTCAAAAATGGATTTTAAACAACATAAAATAATGATTTGGTGCAGGTTTATGTTGTCTATGAAAAAAAAAGTCAAGTGATTCAGAAAAAAAAAATCAAAACATAGAATGTTTTACTATAAATATATTGCAATCTGAATTATCTTATTTGAGAATTGGTTCACTATCTTAGTTGTGATGTCTTCTCATGGCACAATGACAAATGCATTTGATTTGAATAGTTTTGTCTTCTTAAAACATAGCATATTAATTTACTTTAAATATGATATAGAATAGGTTGATAATTAGAATTAATAAAAAGAATCAGTTTCTTTTAACAAAAATAAATTACTTGAATTAAGAAAAAAAATCAATTTCTTTTAACAAAGTCAACTCATATAATGTTATTGATCTCAACTTAAATTACATGCATAGAATCTAGATTGAAATAAAGGAATTTAACAAAATTGAAAGGGTATCACTTTGTATAACATTGAAAGAAAAATACTCTCCTAAATCATTGTAATGAAAATAAGCTAATTTGTAATCCAATAAGAAGACACAATTTTCATAGAATCTAAGGAATTCAACAAAAATGAAAGGGTATCACTTTGCATAATGTGCAAGTCCACACATTGAAAGAAAATTACTCTCCTAAATAATTGTAATCAAACTAAGCTAGTTTGTAATCCAGTTTGTAATCCAATAAGAAGACACAATTTTCCAATAAATGATAGTTGAAGATTCAAAAGTTGAATATCATTGGGTAAATATGATTAGTAATTCAACATAAAAAAACAGGTTTTCACTCGAAGATAAATGAATACTCAACATTGAATATTAGAACTTCAATGCAATTTCTGTCATGAGCAAAATGCAATTTCTACCATGAGACTCATTATCAGATAATGAATAGCACCAAAAAAATTATTATATTTCTTTTCAAAAATAAGGAATTTGTTTTTTAATTATATCTATACATACACATTTTATGAACCATAAGTTAAAAAAACAAAATTGTAAATTTTTGGAGTAAAAGATAGATGAAAAACAAGTAACCTGGTAAATTTTTTGAATAATTGTAATTTTTTTGAATAAAATATAGAAAAAAAACTTAAAGTTGAATACGAAAGATTGAATATAATTTTAACATGAGACTGGGGAGCTCCGCGGTTATGGAGCGAACTTCCCGCACGTGGATGCAGTTTCTTTTGTTCCTCTCCTTTGCCTGTGGTTAAACTCCGCTCCTTCCTGTTCCTGGTCTAACCCTTCCCCCCTCCCCTTCCCTGGCGGTCTACCCCTTCCCTCCCAACCATGGAAGACCTCCCAATCACCGCGCATTTCACTAATGGCATGGAGACAATTATGACAGACGTCGTGGTAGCAGATTTCTTGGAAGATGGAGGACCACCCATACAGTTGGTGAACTCTGGTGACTTCGTTTCCACTCCTCCCCAGGCCGAACCCTTTTCCCCCCCGCAACCCACTCTTCTAGATGGAATGTTGTTCGAAAATTTTCCAGAACCGTGGGTGACCAAGCCCACAAGCACTCCTACATGTGCTCTACCCCCGCTAAGTCTGCCTCAAGCTACTGACCTAGAGTGGGTAAACTCCATAACAGGAGGTATCACATCTCCGGAACTCACCCGCCTAGGCCACCCCTCCAGCGAAGGTACCAACCCCCCAGTCTCTTCTAAGTCAATACCATCTGTGGTCCCTTTCTCCTCTTGCAAGGGTTTTATCTTTGCCCAACTGGAACCGAATGAGTATAGTGGTTTTGAACAATCTGTCTCCACCAGAGAACACACAAAGAAGCACTTAAATACTTTAGAAGGAGATGTCAGAGACAGAGAAACATGGCCTAGGTTTAAAAGGAAAAGATTAAAGAACAAAGGGAAAATTGGAAACCTAGCTCTCGGTGAAGGCGTGGAGTTCAACCAGGTCACACTTATGGCAAGACAAACAATTGTTGGGAGAGTGAATGGAAGGGTCTTCGCGGTAAAAACCATCTGATATTGGATACATGATGCTTGGAAGGCCGAGCTTGGATATCCACTGGAACTATTGGAATTAAGCAAGAATTGGTATGCCTTCACCTTCCAGAACAGTGAACACTCCAAATGGGTACTAAGTAAAGCATGGAGTATCAAAAACTCTCCGATGCTTCTCAAACCATGGAATCCTCTTTTTGATGCAAGTACAGAATGCCTTAACAAAACTACGGTTTGGGTAAGACTACCAGAACTTCCTTTCCATCTATGGTCTTTTGAGTACCTCAAAAAAATTTAGAATTTCTTAGGAGATTTCTTGGATGCGGATATGTCATATGAAGAAACAAAACAAAGGAAGGTTGCAAGAATTATGATTAATTTGAATGTTAGGGAAGGCCTGGAGGAAGAGATGGATCTCACCTGGGGAGACTACACATATGCCCAAAAATTGGACTATGAGAACATTCCTTTTAGATGTTGAAGATGTCATCAGTATGGACATCTAATTAAAAATTGCAAGATCCCTCTAAGAACTAGAGGAACGGTATATGGGAGGAATAAAGATTCATAGAAGAACGTTGGCTCTTTGGTTCCTGATCCCTACTTACAGAAGGAGCAGTGTTGTCAAACAGAATGCCTCACTGAAGTTTTGGCCGAAGATTTGGTCCAACCCTGTACAGAGATGGCTACCATGTGCCTGATCCAGCAAGTTCCAGTCCAGACGAAAGACTCTTCCTTCCTGGTCACGGGTACCTCCTCTAACCCTACCCCCTCTATTACTGTTTTAATAAATAATTTGTCTATTAAAAGTCCTGAGTGGCTTCTCTCACTAACCCTTCCCCCGTTCCCTCCCTTGTTTTCTCTTCAACCCCCCTTTCCACCTCCTTCCTTGCCCCCTCGTTTCCCAGCCCTTTCCCCGACCTCCTCTTCCTCCCTCCTCTTCCCAGTATAACTAGCTTCTTCTCCTACTCCTGCCTCGGATGAGTCCACTACCTCTTTGACATACACCTCCACAAGAAGATATTTCTTAAGATCACGAAACATAGAACACACAAGAGGTTTAGCATTGGACCCGACTCCAGCAGAAAAAACTGGTAGAGGTAGGAAATCTTTCTTCTCAAAAGCATAGAAGAGAGACATAATTGACTTATTAGCAAGGAAAAAGGTCTCTATTGAAATGGCGCTTAGATCAAGGTGAACCCTGGGAAAGGGGCCTTGATGAAGTGTTGTTCCTTCAATTGTAGGGGTTTGGCCGGTCCCCAAAAAAAACCATCCCTAAAAAGGATGATTATCATAGAACATTCGGATGTACTTCACCTTCAAGAAACCTTGGGGGAAGGGGCAGAAGTTGAAAAAAAATCTCTTTTCTTTTACAGGACTGGAGCTTCATTACCTTGGACTCTATTGGGAGATCTAGAGGACTAGCTATTGGATGGAATTGTCGCACTATAAAATTCCTTAACCATTAGGGTTTTGAATCTAGACTTGGGATCACAGTATTCTCAAAAGAACTTGAAGACCCGCTCAATATTGTAAACATCTATGGGCCCTGTCACAACAGAGACCCTTGTTGGGATGTTGTCTTCAACAAGTCCTTCCTAAAATAAAATCACTTAATCCTGGGAGGAGACTTAAATTTCTCTTTAGGCATTAAAGAAGTTTGGGAATCCCATGCGAGATTGGACCCCCTCTAGACCTACCTTACACAAAAAATGGATGAACACAATCTTCTGGATATTGAGCCAGTTAAATTCAAACCAACTTGGAGAAACAACAGAGTGGGAGAAGACAGCATTGCAAAAAGACTGGATCATTTTTTGATAAAGGATACACTTCTTGAAAAATACTTTCAATTGAAACAATGGATAGGACATGGGGGAATCTCGAATCATTATCCAATTTTCCTTGAACTAAGAACTGGATTGGATAAGCCACCCAGTCCTTTCAAATTCAATAGAACTTGGCTCAGTGATGAAACTTTTTTAAAGCTGGTTAAGGAAAATCGGCAATACTATAACCCAAGAAGCAATGAGACGATAGGTCTACACTTTGTAAAAAACTTACACATTATCAAAGAGAAGACGAAGACCTGGGCACATCAGAAACTACTAAAAGAGGATATGGAACTGAAGGAACTAGAATCAAAATTAAACCTTATTTCAGAAGAACAAGGTGGAGGATTTGATACAACAAATGCCAAACTAAGTTTGCTAAAATTGGAAGAAAGGAGAAACAGACTACTAAAGGAAAAAGAAGATACATGGAGATTAAAAAGCAGAGCCACCTGGCTGAAGAGTGGAGATGAGAAAACAAAATTCTTCCAAGCATATGTAAAAGGAAGAAGGTGCATAAACTCAATCTGGCATTTAAAGGATCAAGACGAAAAAAAGGAACATACCTTTGAAGGAATGGCAAAAATTGGAAAAAAGTTCTTCTAGGATCTCTACAAAGCAGAAAACAAGCCACTATTGAAGAAGTGATTCGAATGGTACAATACTTTCTGGGCTTTACTAGTGAGGAAGATAATAGAATTCTTATGGAAAAGGTAACACTAGAAGAACTTAAGGTTGTATTGAATAGTTTTCAAAAGGACAAAATCCTAGGACCAGATGGATGGACAATTCAGTTCTTCTTGGGCTTCTTTGATTCTATTGGATAAGATATACTAAGCCTAGTTGAAGAGACAAGGCTTATTGGACAAATGCCTTTAAGTTTAAACTCAACCTTTATTTCCCTTATTCCAAAGAAGGACAACCTTGACACCCTGGATGACTTCAGACCTATCTCCCTGTGCAATTGCATATACAAGATCATCTCCAATGTCATAGCCAAAATAATTAAGACTGTACTTTCTGACAAAATCTCCTTGGAACAATTTGGATTCCTAGAAGGCAGGCAGATTCACGAAGCAATTGGAGTGGCAGGAACAATTTGGATTCCTAGAGGGAAGGCAGATTCATGAATCAATTGGAGTGGCAGGAACAATTTGGATTCCTAGAGGGCAGGCAGATTCATGAGGCAATTGGAGTGGCACAGGAAGACTTACACAGCATAGAGACCAGGAAGCTAAAGAGTGTGGTTCTTAAAATTGATCTTTCCAAATCCTATGACAGGGTAAGTTGGCTCTATTTATGATTTCTTTTAATGCATCTAGGCTTTATAGTTCCATTTATCAGATGGATCATGTGTTGTATTACAACTGTAACTTTCTCAGTCCTCATAAATGGGTCATCCATGAACTTTTTTAGATATGAAAGAGGCTTAAGACAAGGCTGTCCACTTTCCCCTCTTCTGTTTCTTCTTGTTGCTGAAGGATTAAGTGGGTCTATATCAGAAGAAAAACAATCTGGGTCTTTTCTAGGCATCAATATTTCCAATACTCTTCATGTAACCCACCTTCTCTTTGTAGATGACATCCTTGTCTTCTCTGCAGGAACTAGAGGGGAAGCTGACAATCTAAATAACACTCTGAAACTCTTCTCCAAAGCTACATGAATGATAATAAACGAAGGAAAGTCTACTCTCACCACCTTTTGTCTCTCAGAAATGGAAAAAAGTCGATACAAACTTCTCTTCCCTTTTGAAGAGAAAACGATTGATGAAGGACTCAAGTACTTGGGATTCACTTTGAAACCAAATGATTACAGAAAGGAGGATTGGTCTTGGATACTAAAGAAATTAGAAAAAAGGTTAATTTCATGGAGCCACAAATGGCTTTCTAGAGCTGGCAGATTGGTACTAGTAAAATTAGTTTTGGAAGCCATCCCAGTATTTTGGATGTCTCTGTCTTGGATCCCAAAAGGAACTTTGGAGGCAGCTATAAAACTCTCTTTCAGATTTTTGTGGAGTGGAAAGAAAGATACAAATGTGACTCCTTGGGTAAGATGGAAAAGGATTGCAGTCCCAAAATCTTTAAGCGGTTGGGGCCTAAAAAATATACATGTTTTCTTCAAAGCCTTAGCTGCTAAAGGGGGCTAGCACCTTCTTTCTACAAATAGTCTCTGGACAAAGGTTGTCATAAAAAAAATACATTGAACCAGACACCCTGGAGTCTTGGATTAGAAGAACTCAGAAAACTCTCAGAGGTACCTTAACAATTTGGAAGGTAGTGATAAAATCTTTCCCTGTAATAGAAGGTGGTCTTTCTTGGAAGGTAGGAAATAGACTCTGAGTAAGGCTAGGGATTGATCCTTGGATAGGAAGCAAAGGAAAACACTTACTCTCAGATCATCTACTAGCCACTTTAAAGAAAAAAGGATTGAACTCCTTAAACTCACTTTTTGACCAACCCTCCACTACCCTTTGGGCTCAAGGGTGGAAAAGTGCCTCTACTCTTAATTTAAACACCGATGATTCAAGATAATTGGAGAATTATTGAAATTCCCTTTTTCATTCAAAAATCAGGATAAGAGAACAAGAAGACGAACTAGTTTGGGACAAAAATGAGTCTAGTATCTACACTCCAAAGGAAGGATATTCACAACTAATGCAAGAAATCTCAAAAGCTGAAAAAGTCTTGTGGTGGAAAAAGATTTGGAAGATCAATGGTCCTGCCGAGTCAAAACTCTTTTGGTGGTGTGTGCTTTCAAATAAAGCCCCAACCTGGGATATTTTACAAAAAGTAAATTTTGCTGGACCAAGCAAATGCCCACTGTGAAAGACAAAGAGAAATGACACAACATCTGTTTCTTGAATGCACTTATCTAAAATTGGTCTGGGCAGGAGTTTCATGCACTCTGAAATTCCCTTTTCAGTGGGAAGGCCACACCTTGGAACAAGCCTGGAAGAACTGGTGGGAAAAATCCTCTTACAAAACATACATATTACTCCCTTTACTGATCACTTGGGGAGTATGGCTAGCAAGAAATGAATCCATATTCAAAGAGGCGACTATTTATCATAAGAAAACCTCACTAAATAGTTGTCAATTTTCTCTTCCTTTCCTTCAAAAGAAAGATCAAAGAACAAAGTAATAAAAGAAGTATCATAGAAAAATCCACACCTTGTGGATTTTTTGACGGAGCTTCCCAACACTACACATGTGGAGGAGGAGGCTTACTATACTTCTCAGACACACACTACTTCACTTTATCTTCTAGATTGGGAAATGGAACTAATAATTATGTAGAATTAATGAGCCTCAAACTTCTCATGGTTTTTTCCCTTGAAAAAGACTGCAAAAAGTGATTAGTTTTTGGAGACTCAAAAAATGCAATAAACTGGATAAATGGAACTCAAAGATGCAATAATATCACACTTGCCAATATTGTGGAAGACATAAAATCATTGCAGAAATTTTTTGACTTATTTTCCTGTTAACATGTCTATAGGGAAAGGAATAAAGAAGCAGACAGAGCTTGAAAAAAGGGCACATACATGGAGATGGGCCACTAGAAGATCACAGAGTTCATAAACGAACAAACACAGGAACAATAGAGAACATTTTTGTAAATGAATGTAAACTCTAAATTTTTTACAACATTTTGGATACAAAATCTATGAAGGATACTATGCAAACTGAGGACTGTACGCAGTACATTGTAGCATTACAGATATTTTGGGAATGACTATGTAAAATCCCACGGGATGAAGAAGAAATAACCACTCGATATGAAGTATGTAGACATACTTTATCACAATAATGCACCAGAAGGTGTATCCACAAAATGTAATTTTGATTATCATAATGAAAATTGTGCTTTTTTCTGAGGAAACAAAAATTAACATGAGAGGAGCCCATCAATAGGAATTATAGGGTTATGAGTGGAAACATTTTATTAATAATATTTGGAGAGGAGCCCATAAACATAAATTTGAGGCTTATGAGTGAAACATTTGATGAAAAATATTTGAAGAGGAGCCCCATAAACAAAAAGTTTATAGGAATTTGAGAAGGAAAGAATTCCTTATTCTCTCACCAAAATTTGTTAATGGGAATTTGAATAGGAAAGAGTTCCCTATTCTCTCACCAAAATTATTAATCTGAAAGTAAAATGTGTATATATTACTTGAATATGAAATTATATATGTTTGTTTAAAAAATAATTAAATATATTTGCTGAGAAAATTAAGACATTTGGAATCTCAAAGGAGAGTTGATTTGTTAGGAAATGGGGCAAATATGGAAGACCACATTTTAGTTAAAGAACTTTAGTTTGTAAACTTATTGTTTTTATAGATAAGTGTTGTAATCTAGGGAATTGTATGTAGATGTTACCGGTTGTTCTTCACATGGAGAAATAAGGTACAATGAACTAATACACAAGCACACACATAGATAGAGTATAAGAATACACAAGTAATGGAGAGATATGTAACATCCCACTCTTGCGTGCACTTCTGATATGACTTTTCCTTGAGGACACTTGTGTGAAAGTGATCTGATTCCTTATATGATTGACTATTTCACTTATGGATTATGATGATGATTGTCGATAGGATGATATGTTATTTGATTATATTTGTATCGACAAATCCTATTGACTGGTTTCTCCTGAGTGGGAAAGACTTGGGACTGATTGAGGATGATGATGGCATCGATGGACCTCCTTGAACTCCAGATCGAGTCAAGGAGTGGATTGTTTATGGTTTTAGTGTTTTTTTTATTGCATAAATGACATATGACTGGTAAACTATGATGTTGATTTTGGATGGCTGAAATGTTTCATTGATGGATGCAAGTTGACGATAGCTTGCTAATTAGACTCACATTTGGAGTAAAGGGGTCATGCACAACAACCAGAGATATTGAGGGAGAGGTCATGTGGCAGCATCCTTTCCACAACCTACTATCACTCACGTCGTGGATTGAATTGTAGGTTAACAATTACCTAATTTGAGAGATCTATGATGTCATGAGGGAAGACTGTGACATTCACTCATGATGATTCTAATGGGCGCACAATAAGGTATTCCTTACAGGCCCCTAGTCTCCCACAAGGTCAACTGACAGAGTATTGACTCCAGGGGTTTGACTTCTACCAAAATCAGTCAAAAGGCGAGCGACACCCTTGGAGCACATAGTGTGTCTTGAAGGGCACGTCGCATAATGAAACATGAGTGAAGGAGAGTGGCAACTTTGGAGCATGTAGTGCATCTTGAAGTGCATTTCACGGTTGTTAACACTGGTGAGTCAATGAACCTAGGTACCTAGAAAACAACATCTCATTTTGAACTAGTTAGCCTTAAGATAATTGTTGCATGAGTAATGTTTAAAAATTATGAAATTTCCCTTAAAAACAATTTTGCTAAGCCTAGGTCTAAATAGGAAATGAGAACGAAAAATTAATTAAGCAATTAATAAAGGGGGGATGAAGAAAAGCGGGGGTAAAAATTAAGTTTAAAAATTAATGGAGGATTAAATTATTTAAAAAGATTAATTGTTTTTATGTGCAAAACTTGCTAATTTCGAAATTAGACAAAAAGGGAAAACTTGAATACAAAAGGAATGTGGAACATAGAAGTGAATCTGGTCTAGAGAACTTTCTAGTTTCAAACTCAACTAAGTTGTAAGAAATGCGTCAGTCTTTAAGAGAAAGTAGGGGAATAAAGGGACATTGAGGAACGTTTTTAGGAACTCCTTTAGGTGGGTGAGGGAAATAGGAAAATTAAATTAATTAGTTAAATAAATTTGTGTTGCAACTAAGGGATTGGGTGACAAGTGTACGAGGGAGAATATTCCTAATAAAAGTTTAATAAAAAAAAATTAATGTGCATTTGGGCAACTAGTCACTAAAAGAACTCTATAAAATAAATTGTGGAGGAGGAGAATGGATCACAACTGGTAGGCGTAAGGTTACCCTACTAATATTTTTCTTGACTGATTTTTCTTATGGGAATTGGGATGGCCAACTCGATAGGGAGTGGTAGCTCGACCTTGCGAGGCGAGCTCGAAGCTAGATTTTTCTCTAGTTTTTGTGTGTGTGGCCCCTTTGAGGCTCAAGGGGCTTAGGGGGAAGAGGAGTACCCCTAGCGTTGGCTGGGAGGTATCAGTGAGGTCTGAGAAATTAGTAAGTGGGAGCAAGGAGGATCACTAGCAACCGAAGGACATCAACAAATCCATCCAACGGTTACAGTAATCTTATTAAGTTGTGTTTTTTTGTTAAAAATTTATGTATGTACTCTCTAGAAGTATTGTTGCAACGGTTACGGTAATATTATTAAGTTGTGAATTTTGTTAAATATTTCTGTATGTACTCTCTAGAAGCATTGTTGCAATGGTTATGGTGATTTTAAATTGTAATAGATGTATCTGTGCTCTATTACAACTGTGCTAAAATCTAAATTCGAATCGAAAATTCCTTGATGATATTTTGTGTAATTAAAGGAGTCGATGCTTGATGCCACTTAAACCCCTCAACTAAATCACTAGAAAAATTGTGTTAGCTCTCCTTCCTTTTGTGCAACCCGAATCTTTTTTTTTTGGCTACTGGTTGAGATTCTCTTGGGATCGCTAGACATTACTGATCCCCTGCTTTTAGTTCCCTTGAATCAATGCAAGTTAATGGTGGTCGCTTTCTTGACCTGCATTTATAATCTTAATTAGAATAAAAATTTAAGTGAATGATAGATGGTCGGGGTAGGTACATAAATCAATTTGATCGCTGGCCTTAATTATCAATGCCTTTTTCAACTGTTTCTTTACCCTTTTGGGGCGGAGAGCTAATTTGTTTCCTTGATTCACCCACGACCATTTGTGCATTGTATTCTTGTAATTTATTTTAATGGCATGGTAGCGAATGATCGTTTCCTTAGGAACATTTCAGCTTAATCCAATTTTTTACTTTATCCTTTAAAATTTTACCCAAACCATTTTTGTTCACCACTACCCTCGCGTTAGTCAAAATTCCTGGAAGGAATTCGCGCTAGCGCCACTCCATACTGGTGTCGATGACTTTCATGGGGAGGGGTTATGTAGTTGATTGTTGGGATGATTTCTTCCTGGAGGGATGGTCAACGTTTGTGTTCTCGTGTTCGGGTGATCTCGGGACTCCCATAAATAGTCTGTTTACATGCCTCCCATTTCCCGCCTACTGGATACCATCATTTTTGTTGCTTTCCCACTCATATCCTGGAATTTCAAATCCCAATGGGTGATCCCCATTATGTTGCTGTGTTGGGTTAAATCCTACTGAATCTTGAACCATAATCAAATATTTGTGGTCTTGACTTGTATTGTTAGGTCCTTTTAGTATATGTTATCGATTACTTAAAATTTTAAAGCCTACTGAGACTGGATACACTAGAGTAAAGTATTCTGCAGTTTCATGTATTATTTTCTCTCTGTATTGTTGATATTAGCATTTTCTCACTGCCTATGTGTTGAATTGTCCCAGAATGGTAAACCATTTGTGTTTAATTAAGATCCACTGAATCATTGAATCATAAATAAATATTCGTGGTCCCGATTTTAAAAGAGGTATTTTGGTGAAAAAATCACTTGTGTTGGGTTGGGATGCTTGTAATGAAGGACTTGCACAACCTTCCTTCCTCCTCAACGCGGATTGTTCTCTGCTTTTTATTTACTTCTTCTACCCAGCACCGGGATATAGCCTGTGGTTGGGACATCTTTTTTTGGGTGATGATTTAGTTGATGATAAATTTAGGGAGCATTATTGTTGATTTTGGTTCCCTGATTTATGGCCTAAATGTTGACGTGTCAGTAGCCGGTGAAATCGACGGCTCTCCTTGGGGATGAGAATTAATTGCAAGCATTTTGCATTTACAAAAAAATGCCTATAATAACTAAGTCACAGTAGGGTGAAGTGGAATTTGACTGGTGCATGCATCTCTGGGTATTTTTAGATGGCGTGTGTGGATCGGGTCATTCTTCCAGTTGGAACGGTTTTTTTTAGAGTTAAATTTTTATTGTGAACGAATCAGTGCTGCCATCCCTCCCTCTTAAATGGCGTCATGTCACTGTAGGATGCCTAAATTGTATCCCCACAAACTTAACGCATAATTCTTTTCTTTTAGGATTTTACTGTTGCACAATCGTAGTTGCATTAATGCCTTAATCTTTGGTTTAATGTGGAGGAGCACATGGAAGTGTATATTAATCTTGGATTGGCATAGAACTGTTTAATAAAATTTGGAAGGGTGTAAACCTTGTCATGCTAAGACGGGTTGGATGAAAATTTTTACCTCAAAGTGCTTCCTTATCTTAAACGAATTTCAAATTTAACAAGTAAAACATAGATTGCCACGACTTAAGTGAGGGTTTTTCCTTCTTTAAAATTTTTTTTTTAGGTTGAAATTGTAAACGAGAATTTAATGCAGGAAGAATGTTATATTTCAGTTAAATTTGATTCAATTAATATTAGTTTATAAATGGTATTCCACTTAAATTCCAATTCTAATTAATTTCTAATTCCAGTTAAACGGTATCCTAATTTTAATTCCAGTTAATGGCACTTTTAAATGGTAATATGGTTAAATTCTAACTCCAGTAAATTAGAATTAATTAGGAATTGAAATTAAACTGTTAATGTTGAGAGGTGCGATAACACCATGCATATTTAAAGGTGAAATTTTTATTAATTTGGTAACTAAGTTCAATTAATTTGACATTAAGGTGACCAACATTATATTAAGATAGTATAAGGGAATGGTTCATTGGTGTTAATAATAATTACTACATATTGATCAAATGGTGATGTAAGATGTGGGTGAATCCTTGGGCAAAGTACAGTAGGATAATTGAAGGATTAGCTAAGTTGACATACACTTTTGTGGGAAAATTTAGGATGAGCACCCTTTTATTTAAGAAGGGAATGAAACAACCTAGTGATCTTAAGGTAAATTAATAAGGACACTTGTCGATTGATTAAACTTTGTTTTAGAGGTTCATTGATTGAATGCACGTGTTAGTTTCCTTCATGAGAAATAAGACATGCTGAGATAGACTTTTGTGCATGTTAATTGTATGTATTACATGACGATTTTTGGAGATTGGTTTCTCGCTCTGATGGATTTTCCTATGACAGATGGATCTTAGACCCTTGGCAATTAAAGGTAATGAATGTCATTACCTTGTGTGGATGATCACCTAGATTGGTGTTAGAGTTCTTTCATTTATGGATTTCGCAATGTATGATTTAAGGTGGAATAGATTCCTTTACGCAATAATTAATTGCAGTCATTTACCTTACGCCTCAAGGTTTTAGCTGATAATCATTTTGCACCTGGGATAATGATTGACTTGAGGAGAGTGTGATTAGCCTACCTAGCGCCTTTAAGTACCCTTATTTCTTGATTGGTTATTAATAGGATGTGTGGCTCATGGGCCTTGATGACGCGTAATGTTACGCTCAGAATTTTACACGCATGCCTTGTAACCATGTTGTTGTGTGATTTCATAAGTGCCTAGATTTATTTGCGTGCAGGGTAATGAAGTTGATATATGTTAAGTCAATATTAAATCACTCACGCGCCTCCGAATAATGTTTCTTATGGTCGAATTCAGTATTGGTGATTTGTGCACCTTGGTTATGTCAATGTTTAAGTGTTTAGACTGCTTGCATTATGGACTCAATTGAATCATAAATGCCACGCCTTAGTTTACTAGCACGCTTGTCACAATGTTATTGTATGGGTTCCTTATGTTTAGAATTAATGGCGCACTTTGATCGTTAAGTGAATTATGTTAATCTGGCTAATGGAGGAGGTGTGTACCTTGAAAATGATGTTGGTTATTGTGAATTCATTGATTGATTTAATCATACACCTTGGATTTAAGTATATCTTTTTCACCTTGGAGTCATAACGGATGGTGTCATTACATATGGTATCAGAGCGTGTTCAACCATGCGACTGTGGATCATCATGCCTTCCACTGAATTAATCCCTTGATTAATACTCAACACTAATTGAATTATTAACCTTTCCATGTGGTAATCACGGCTAGAGGATGCCGCAAAAATTCACGACGTAATACTAGGGGAGGAGGCGCGGTGCCTCCAGTAGCACCTTCGCCAAAGGGGTCCAACCCCTAAGGAGAAGAGCAAGTCTTGAGCATGAGCGGATTGTCGTGCGAGATGTGTTGGGTCTAACAATGTCTGTGCATGGAAATGTCAGAGGCCTTGACTAACCGTATGTACTAAGATAAGGCCAGGGAACTTGTACCCCTAAGGGTCCATAACACACCCGAGGTAGTGCTGGTAACATTCACAGGGATCTCTAGAAGATTAAAGTTCCCACATTCACGAGTGCCATGGGCGACTCAGTCGCTGAGGCATGGCTGGAGAGCAAGGTGATGTGCTTCGCACTTCGCAGTTTAGACCTCCAGCATGAAGGTCCACATAGGCAGTATTCAGCTAAAGGGGAGAGCTCTTCTATGGTGGAAGACGCTCCTACCTCAGTTAAACATGGTTTTCGAAGCCATTTTAGGGGAACGGTTCTGGGAGAAGTAATTTTCAGAGGAATTTGTTGAGCACCAACTCGATGAGCTCAACGCCTTACAGCAGGGTGGTCATATGGTGTCGGATTATGAGACCAGATTTATGGAGCTACTTTGGTATGCCCCGCATCTTAACATGAAGAAGTTGGAGATCAACAAGTTCATGACCAGCCTTAACTCCAGTCTTTGTGCGAAAGTGAGGATCTAAATTCCTCGGACATTGCACGATGCAGTCCAGTAGGCCTCTCATATAAGGAATATTTGATCACGAGAGTCTGGGTAGGACTCCTACAAGACCATATGGATTGACAACACTTGGTGTGCAACAACATCAGACGTTGGCTAGACAAGACATCTTGGTATCGAGATATGTCTATAGGACCCTTGTTCACGAAACCTTGACGATAGGTTCCTCAACATATTTGCGCGTAGGGTAATGAAGTTGATATATGTTAATTCAATATTAGATCACTCATGCGCCTCAAAATAATGTTTCTTATGGTCGAATTCAGTATTGGTGATTTGCGCGCCTTGGTTATGTTGATGTTTAAGTGTTTAGACTGCTTGCGTTATGGACTCAGTTGAAGCATAAATTTCATGCCTTAGTTTACTAGAACGCTTGTCACAATGTTATTATATGGGTTCCTTATGTTTAGAATTAATGGCGTGCTTTGATCGTTAAGTGAATTATGTTAATCTGGCTAATGGATCAAGTGTGTACCTTGAAAATGATGTTGGTTATTATGAATTCGTTGATTTATTTAATCGCACACCTTGGATTTAAGTATATCTTTTGTGCTTTAAAAGAAAAAAAAAATTACCTGTTGTACATCGTTGGAGTCATAACAGTTGGTGTCATTACATATGGTATCAGAGCGGGTTGAACCATGCGACTGTGGATCACCATGCCTTCCACTGAATTAGTCCCTTGATTAATACTCAACACTAATTAAATTATTAACCTTTCCATGTGGTAATCACGGCTAGAGGATGCCGCAGAAATTCACGATGTAATACTAGGGGAGGAGCCGCGATGCCTCAAGTAGCACCCGTGGCAAAGGGGTCCAACCCCTAAGGAGAGGAACAAGTCTTGAGCATGAGCGAGTTGTCGTGCGAGATGTGTTGGGTCTGAAAATGTCTGTGCAGGGAAATGTCAGAGGCCTTGACTAACCATATGTACTAAGATAAGGCCAGGGCGCTTGTACCCCTAAGGGTCCATAACGTGCCCGAGGTAGTGCTGGTAACATTCATGGGGAACTCTAGAAGATTAAAGTTCCCGCATTCATGAGTGCCATGGACAGATCAGTCGCTGAGGCATGGCTGGAGAGCAAGGTGATGTGCTTTGCACTTCGTGGTTTATACCTCCAGCATGAAAGTCCACACAGGTGGTCTTCAGCTAAAGGGGAGAGCTCTTCTATGGAGGAAGACGCTCCTACCTCAGTTAAACATGGTTGTCGAAGCTGTTTTAGGGGAACGGTTCCGGGAGAAGTAATTGTCAGAGGAATTTGTTGAGTGCCAAATCGATGAGTTCAATGCCTTACAGCAGGGTGGTCATATGGTGTCAGATTATGAGGCCAAATTTAAGGAGCTACATCGGTATGCCCCACATATGAACATGAAGAAGTTGGAGATCAACAAGTTCGTGACCGGCCTTAACTCCAATCTTCATACGAAGGTGAGGATATAAATTCCTCGAATACTGCATGATGCAGTCTAGTAGGCCTCTCATATAAGGAATATTTGACCGTGGGAGTCTGGGAAGGACTCCTACAAGACCATCTGGACTTACAACATCTAGTGTGCAGCAGCATCAGACGTTGGCCAGACAAGACATATTGGCATCAAGATATGTCTATAGGACCCTTGTTCAAGACACCTTGACCCTTGTTACCAAAGGAATCATATTCGATAAGGGATTCAGTGTTTGCAAGACGATTTTGGATGAGTTTCCCAAGAGGCCTTGGAAACACCACTGAACTTTAGTACAACATGTACTCTAGATAGATAGGTTGACCAAAGGAACAAACCAATTTGGGAAGGTTGTGTTGTGTATGGGTGTGTTGGACCAACAGAAATTTTGGGAATAGTTTCGGTCGCTAGCCAAGTTTGCGTGCAACGACAACCATCAAAGCACCAGTAAGATGGCACCATTTGAGTTTCTTTGTGGGCGGCCATGTCAGATGCCTTTGAGTTTGGATCGACTTGAGGATGGGGTCCTGGTAGGACAAGAATCGATCCAAGAATTGAAAGGACAATTACAAACGATATGAAAGGGGATGGAAGAAGCACATGATCGACAGAAGGGTTTTTTCGATGCATATCAGATGACCATATTTATGAAAGGCCTAATGGTTGGCCATGCCTCAATATTTGAGGTATATGCACGATGTTTATCTTGTATCTTTTTGCAACTTTAGGTCAGTGATCCTACGCATGTGATTGACTTGAGTTCTTGGCAGATGTTGGGCGAGGGTGCACTCACAATAGAGCCAATCTACTTTTTGGACCATCACATTCGATAGATACGGTGTCGAACTATCGATAGGGTCAAAGTCCAGTAGGAAAAATATAGTCCACGCTCATCTACCTGGGAGGACGCAAATGGTATGCATCAACAATTTCCTTTTTGTTGATAGTTAGAATTTTAGATATTGTCAGACACTTTATTTCTGCACTTGTATACTAAGAAACTTCAGAAGGAAGTTTAAAACAAGAGGGGGTGTATATAACATCCCTCTCTTGCATGCACTTCTAATATGAATTTTCCTTGAGGACACTTGCGTGCAAGTGATCTGGTTCCTTATATGATTGACTGTTTCACTTATGTATTATGATGATGATTATGGATAGGATGATATGTTATTTGATTATATTTGTATCGACAGGTGCTATTGACTAGTTTATCTTGAGTGTGTAGGACTCTGATGGAATCGATGGACCTCCTTGGACTCTGGATCGAGTTAGGGAGTGGATTGTTTATGGTTTGAGTTTTTTTTTTATTGCATATGTGACATATGAATGGTAAACTATGATGTTGATTTTGGATCGCTGACATGTTTCGTTGATGGATGCAGGATGACGATAACTTGCTAATAAGACTCACATTTGGAGTAAATGAGCCATGCACATCAACCAGGGATATTAGGAGAGGTGTGACAACAACTTTGCCACATCCTACTAGCACTCTTGATGTGGCTCGAACTGTAGGTTAACGATTACCTAGTTTGAGAGATCTATGATGTCGTGAAGGCCGACTGTGATAGTCGCTCACGATGATTCTAAGGGGCACGCAATAAGGCAAGGTACTTATTCCTTATAGGCCCTTATTCTCCCACAAGTTCACCTGACAAAGTATTGACTCCAGGGGTTTGACATCTACCAAAATAAGTCAAAAGGTGAGTGGCACCCTTGGAGCATGTAGTGTGTCTTGAAGGGCACGTCGCATAAATGAAACATGAGTGAAGGTGAGTGGCACCCTTGGAGCACGTAGTGCATCTTGAAGGTCACGTAGTGGTTGTTAATACTGGTGAGTCAATGAACCTAGGTACCTAGAATAAAACATCTCGTTTTGATCTGGTTAGCCTTAAGATAATTGTTGCATGAGTAAATTTTAAAAATTATAAAATTTCCCTTAAAAATGATTTTGCTAAGCCTAGGTCTAAATAGGACATGAGAACAAAAAATTAATTAAGCAATTAATAAAAGGGGGATGAAGAAAAGTGAGGGTAAAAATTAAGTTTAAAAATTAATCGAGGATTAAATTATTTAAAAATATTAATTGTGCTTATGTGCAAAACTTGCTAATTTCGAAATTAGACAAAAAGGGGAAACTTGAATACAAAAGGAATGTGGAACATAGAAGGGAATCTAGTCTAGAGAACTTTCTAATTTCGAACTCAACTAAGATGTAAGAAAGGCGTCAATATTTAAGAGAATGTAAAGGAATAAAGGGACATCGAGGAGCATTTTTAGGAATGCCTTTAGGTGGGTGGGGGAAATAGGTAAATTAAATAAATTAATTAATTAAATTTGTGGTGCAACTAAGGGATCAGGTGATAAGTGTACGAGGGAGAATATTCCTATTAAAAATTTAATAAAAAGAAATTAATGCACATTTGGGCAACTGGTCACTAAGAGAATTCTATAAAAGAGATGGTGGAGGAGGAGAATGGATCACAACTGGTAGGTGTAAGGTTACGCTACTGATATTTTTCTTGACTGATTTTTCTTATGGGAGTTGGGATGCCCAACTCGATAGAGAGTGGTAGCTTGACCTTGCGAGGTGAGCTGGGAGCTAGATTTTTCTCTGGTTTCTGTGTGTGTGGCCCCTTTGTGGCTCAAGGTCTCAGGGGGAAGAAGAGTATCCCTAGCGTTGGTTGGGAGATACCAGTGATATCTTAGTGATTAGTAAGCGGGAGCAAGGAGGATCACCAACAACCGAAGAACATCAACAAGTCCATCCAACGGTTACGATAATATTATTAAGTTGTGATTTTTTGTTAAAAATTTATGTATGTCCTCTCTAGAAGTATTGTCACAACGGTTACAGTAATATTATTAAGTTGTGAATTTTGTTAAATATTTCTGTATGTACTCTCTAGAAGTATTGTTGCAATGGCTATGGTGATTTTAAATTGTAATAGATGTATTTGTTCTGTATTACAATTGTGCTAAAATCTAAATTCGAATCGAAAATTCCTTGATGATATTTTGTGTAATTAAAGGAGTTGGTGAGTGATGCCACTTAAGCCCCTCAACTAAGTCACTGGAAAAATTGTGTTATCTCTCCTTCCTTTTGTGAAAACCTTGAATCTTGTTTTTTTGGCTACTGGCTGAGATTCCCTTGGGATCGCTAGACATTACTAATCCCCTACTTTTAGTTCCCTTGTCTCGATGTAAGTTAATAGTGGTCGTTGCCTTGACTTGCTTTTATAATCTTAATTAGAATACAAACTTAAGTGAATGATAGATGGTCGGGGTTGTCGATTGTGGAGCCTGATTATCTTCCTGATTCAGGGGTCCTTTCTTTTAGCTATGTTTATAACCCATGAAGACTTTACACCCCAGAAGTATGTGCAATCTTCCACACGGGGAGTGCAGAGGGGGGTACCCCCTCTGCGGGGTCACATATCTAACGGTAGAAATTATGTTAGGGTTTTTTTCCCTAGAAGGAAACCCTCTGTTATGAGGGAAATGTATTGCGGCTATGCATTATGGCGAGTATTGTATTCTGAGAGAGGAGACTGTGAGAGAAAGAAGAAGAAGTTACAACAGGTTTTGTTGTAGGGTGTATCCCTTCATTTGCTAGATAATAATAAAGGAAGGACCTGTCAATTTCTTTGGTGGACGTAGCCCACACTGGGTGAACCACGTAAATCTGTGTCTCTATTGTATTGTGCATCTTCTGTTTTTTGTTTCTGCATTTGTTTTATTTTATTGCTTCGCAGTCCTGTTTTTCTAACAGGGGTAGGTACATAAATCAATCCAATCGTTGCCCTTAATTATCAATGTCTTGTTCAACTGTTTCTTTACCCTTTTGGGGCAGAGAGTTGATATGTTTCCTTGATTCACCCACGACCATTTGCGCGTTGTATTCTTGTAATTTCTTTTAATGGCATGGTAGCGAATGATTGCTACCTTCGGAACATTTCAACCTAATCCAAATTTTTACTTTATCCTTTAAACTTTTACCCAGACTAGTAAATTAAGTAAATTCTAATTAATTAGGAATTGAAACTAAACTATTAATGTTGAGAGGTGCGATAACCCCATGTTTATTTAAAGGTGAATTTTTTATTAATTTGGCAGTTGAGTTCAATTAATTTGACATTAAGGTGACCAACGTTATATTAACATAATATAAGGGAATGGTTCATTGGCATTCATAATCATTACTGCGTATTGATCAAATGGTGATGGAAGATGTGGGTGAATCCTTGGGTAAAGTATAGTAGGATAATTGAAGGATTAGCTAAGTTGACATACACTTTTGTGGGAAAATTTAGGATGAGCACCCTTTTATTTAAGAAGGCAATGAAACAACCTAGTGATCTTAAGGTAAATTAATAAGGACACGTGTCGATTGATTAAACTTTGTTTTAGAGGTTCATTAATTGAATGCACGCGTTCGTTTCCTTCATGAGAAATAGGACATGCTGAGATAGAATTTTGTGCATGACAATTGTATGTATTACATGGCGATCTTTGGAGATTGGTTTCTCGCGGTGATGGATTTTCCTATGACAGATGGATCTTAGATCATTGCACAATTAAAGGTAATGAATGTTGTTACCCTGTGTCGATGATTAGATGGATTGGTTTTAGAGTGATTTCATTTATGGAATGTATGATTTAGGGTGGAATAGATTCCTTTACGCAACAATTAATTACAGTTGTTTACCTTGTGCCTCAAGGTTTTAGTTGATAATCATTTTGCGCTTGGGATAATGATTGACTTTAGGAGAGTGTGATTATCCTACCTAGCGCCTTTAAGTACCCTTTTTTCTTGATTGGTTATTAATAGGATGTGTGGCTCATGGGCCTTGATGATGTGTAATGTTACGCATGGGATTTTACCTGTGCGCCTTGTAACCATGTTGTTGTGTGATTTCCTAAGAACCTAGATTTATTTTCATGCGGGGTAATGAAGTTGATATATGTTAATTCAGTATTAGATCACGCATGAGCCTCTGAATAATGTTTCTTATGGTAGACTTCAGTACAAGAGATTTGTGCGCCTTGGTTATGTTGATGTTTAAGTGTTTAGATTGCTTGCGTTATGGACTCAGTTGAAGCATAAATGTCATGCCTTAGTTTATTAGCGCGCTTGTCATAATGTTACTGTATGGGTTCCCTATGTTTAGAATTAATGGCGTGCTTTGATCGTTAAGTGAATTACATTAATTTGGTTAATGGATCTAGTGTGTACCTTGAAAATGATGTTGGTTATTGTGAATTTGCTGATTGATTTAATCACACACCTTGGAGTTAAGTAGATCTTTTGTGCCTTAAAAGGAAAAAAAAAATTACATGTTGTATGTCATTGGAGTCGTAACGGTCAGGGTCATTACAAGACCAACAATATGGACATTTTATTATATCACAAAAACCATCTTTCTATATTACATTGGCCACATATATATACTTGTATATTCAATTTCAAGGTAGTTGCAACTTCTTAACTGCCTTGGTCAGTTGACCCGACTGGGTGATCAACCGGCTTACATACTCGACTAGAAATTCGACCAACTTACACATCTGACTTGGTCGATTGTCGAGTCTAGTAGATGGAGTTGACTAGCCTATACAACATCTCCCCCCACCTCAAATCCTTTCTCATCCCAAGAAAAAGGGATATCATGACCATTATATTAACAAAATTTTCAAATAAATGAGGTTATAAAAATTTATGAGACAGAGAATTCATTGGACCAATCACTTTGCTAGATATTTTGTTGCTACTTGTTGAATTTCTGGGGATTTTTCTGTTGATGTTGCATGATGTGTTTCCTCAATTGGATACTCTAGTTGGTGCACTTATGGATACAATGTTTTGACACCTTTGTCCTTAATTTGTAGAGGTTCACTTATGGATCCAATGTTCTAACACCTTTATATAGTCATGATGTATCAACTCCCTCAACCTCTATTTATGGTGTTGCTAAGTGGTGGATGGTAGTTGAGAAGTTAGACTATGATATACTCGGGCTGAAAAATTGAAATCTTTGTTGATAAGGAGAGGCAGGGGTCGACCAATGCCACTATGTTGGTTGTTGCGGAAGATGCTCAAAAGTAGTTTGATAAATGTTAAGGAAAAGTCTGTGCAGATACTGGGAAAATGCATGCTACTCATCAATTGAAAATTGTGTCTACACCCTGAGTGATTTCATTTTTGTTAGGAAGCCTAGCTTGTCATTAATAGAGGAATTTTGGATTGCGGTCGAATCAAGGTTGAAATTCTCCTTAGCCTGTTGTATCTGTTTGATAACATGGTAGAGATGCTCCATGACATTTTCAATCTCTAATTGTGCTTTCTTTCCCTTTCAAAACCACTCCCTCTCTTGTTGGGTAAGTTATACCTCGAGCTCCCTTTCTTTGTCAATATGTGTGGCCATAGTTGTCCTCATTCAGGATTTAGGTGCCATCTTTTTATTCTTCATCAAATCTTCCATCACACTTTTCTAAACTTTTAGCTTATTGAATGTCGATGTGAAGTAAGTTGGCCAATATTTACTTACGATAATGTTTAGTGAGGCAACTTGATCAATCACCTCGTCTAAGTTCTGTCATATTTCATTAACTTTTCATACTCTGATTGAAGTACGATCAACCATCATTTGTTTGTTAGCTTGAATCATCTAGACGAGATCCTGCTTCATCTTCTTGTTTGCCCCCTTTAGTTGTTGAATTTCTTGCTTCCTTTGCAAGTTTGAGTCGACTAAGTTCTCGACCAATTTATTAAAAGAGTCAAGTCTGTTGGTTTCCTCAGTTAGTGGCCTCACGTCTAGTTTCTCTTTCACCAGGTCAATGCAATTTTTTCATGTTTCCTTCTCCTTGTCCTTTCTTTCTAAAAAGTGGTCACCATATTTCATTGTGCGCTTCCATCTGGAAACCGACTCTTTTGTGAATTCATTTTATAGATAAAAAATTTGAGCATCTAAAGTAGTGGATAGATTGAAAAACATCTTTGTGGAGGGTGCATCTTCTCTAATAGGATTGAAAGTTGTAAATATAGTGACAAAACAAGTAGTTTCCTTTCTATGTATTATGTTCTTATTCTTCTTTTTGTTCTTCTTCTTCCTCAACCCTGATGGTTGTGATGGTTCTGGAGTCCTCTCATGTATCTTGCTTTATGGTAGGTATGACTAGTTTGTTGGTGGGATTGCATGTCCTAATGTGCTTGGTCCTTCACCTATTTGTTTCCATGTCAACTACTCTAGTTGTGGGATCGGCCTATCCATCAACCCTTTTTTAGTTGTCTACTAAGTCTATTGTTGCACACTTTCTTTCTCTATTTTTTTTTTTGCACCCAAATCTTGTCATTTCACCTCCTTCATTTTCTATGCTTGTTGTACTTTGTTTGTCCCTTGGTTGGTCTGTTGAGTGACCACTAGCTTTTCCGACTAAAATTTTATTGGTGGTTGGACCAACTGCTCTAGTACATGGACCTATTCTTGCATGTTTATATCTTCCTTAAAGGGTTTCTCATTATGTTCCATGTCTAACTAGTGTATGTCTCCCTATCCTTCTTGATGCACATATTCCTTCTCTTTCCAGACAAGGAGTTATGACTTGACTTCTTTGGGTGATAGGTGAACCTATTATTCCTCAATCTAATCTTACTGTGCATATTATGCTTCATCGACTTGGTCTGACAATGTTTCCTCTAAGGAGACTTGAAATATGGTCATTTTTTTCTTGGTTTGTTGATCCAATGGGTCTTTTGTTGGCCCTGTTTCTTCCACAATCTTAGCAGGTTTGACTAGAGGTGAGTATCATGTGAGGTCAATTTTGTGTAGTGGTGGTGAAGATTACATGCTGAAGATTTCTTGGAACCAACTCTAACTACATTCTTAATAAGAAGGGACTCTTCTTAGGTAATTAAATTAATGGAATTCTTGGAATAAAGTGAGAGGTAATTTGTTATAACAAAAGAAATAAGTTATTTAGAAGAGTTGTGTATATGTTTAGAGGATCATGTCCATTGTTGGGTGTGCTCACATGATCATGCACCAACATTTCCAATGTCTGAATATAAGGATGGTCAATAATAGGGATGGAAGTTTACAATAATATACTTTTTATGAACTCAACATGTTAGCTTTAAAAAGAGAAAAAAATGATTTTGAAAGTGTCGCTATCGGATTCAAAAAATGAAAAATCCAATTTCAAAGAGTACAATTTTGGAACCCAATATTTTCACTTTTAGAATTGGATTTTGCACTTAGAAACCTCAATTTTGGACTTTAGAAATGTTGTTTTTTGGCTTGTCTTAAGGAGCTTATAATGGAATCAATCTAAATTCAATGAAATAGGGGTATTATTATTATTATTATTTAATACACATGCATTTCAACCCAATTATTGGTTCCATTCCCTAGTGATAACTTAAAATAGAAAGTTGATCCATCGAGTAAATACAAGACACATTTGACATTTCATAAACCCATATTTCCTTAGCTATCACCATCAAGACAAATCCAAGAATATGATTGATCTACTATGGGAGGATTTGAAATTATAGGATTCTTCTTAACATAACGTTGTTTTAGGTCTCGGTATATATATTTGAAACAATGGAATAATTCCATAGGATAGAAGGATTTACCCACAAAAAATATTGCATTTCGAGTGATCCATATTACCCATGCAACAACATTATATATATATATATATATATATATATATATATATATATATAACACAAATGATAAGCCTAAGGAGTTAGCTCAACTGGTTGTTGCCAATTTTGTTTGTCATTTCGTTGGATTTGTGTCGATAGGTGCTTGGTTCTAATCTCTCTTGGTGAGGTGCACTAGTCTACGCTAATAAACTTACTAGGGATATTGTCTAGGAATGTTGGGAATCCTTACTTGGATTTCCTTGGAAAAAAATACATATAACAAATGAAAACAAAAATCTAAAAAATGTATAACATTCAAAATTAAAATCAAATTAAAATCCAGTGGTAGCAAGGGCAATGAAAAATATTCAAGTAATATAAGGGTTTTACCTTTCAAAAGTAACAATAACCTAAAAATTACGACACTCTCGATTGATTTGGTTGAACAGAGCTCTCCACCAAAACATGTTTTTGATTGTTAATTTATTTGAACTCTTTACCAAGAGATTTCATGAAAACTCTCCAAATCTCTCAAGGGAGATTTGAATTTTTTTTCCAAAATAGATTCTTGTCCATCTACTCTCAATTGAGAGTTTTAGTGCTTAAAAACTTTGACAAGGGTTGGACTAAACTCCCCACTATTTTTTTCTAGTCTAGCCATGAGATTTTTCTATTGAAAATTATTTTGGTTGAGAATTATATGTATACTCTCGGTCAAAATACTTTAACTACCAACTTTATGTTGGCTTGGGCTTGCAAAAAAACAGAAAATGAAGAGAGTGATTTTTTTAGTGGAGAAGAGAAAATTAAAAGGGATTTTTTACACATATGTTATTGATTTATTTTTAACATTGGGGTTTTGGAATTTGTCTTTTTGCTTGTGAATGTTTTATTTTGGGTTATGGTTTTTGAGAATAAAGTTGGAAAAAAATCTAATGCATGAAGGGAAGTTTGAAAAATTCTAATGTGTGAGTTATTATTTTCTAACTTCTTAATTTGCATTAAAAATGAGAAAGATGGCCAAATGTAGAAGAAAATATGGTCGCACTTCACTGCAAAGAAAAAAATGAATAAAATCAAGATTACTACTATTACTTGATAAGAGTTACATGATAAGAGAGAAATACTTGATGAAGATGAATTAACTAGGAAATTCAAAGATAGTAATGATACCAACTGGTATAGAGTTAAAAAAATCCCATAATTTCATCTTTGATCAAGGAATTAGTGAGAGAAGTCATAACTATGATTTGTTTAATTCTTGGGTATATAATGATGTTTTGGTCTATGAAATTATATTAGGGTTTGTTTTTAAAATAACCAAATCAGTAAATTCAATTTTGTTGATTTTCTTTTTGATATCATTCATGAACAATTAGAACATTTTGAAGAATGGAAATTTAGTTTTAGGTATTAGTTAGACAGATAAGTCATAACTATTATTTGTTTAATTCTCGGGTATGATAATGATGTTTCAGTTGAAGAAACTATAGCATGGTTTGTTCTTAAAATAACCAAATTAACTAAATTCAATTTTGCTAATTTTCTTTATGATATCATTCATGAACAATTAGAACATACAGAGGAATGGAAAAAAATTAAGTATAGGTCATCCCTGGTATATCTTTTGATATATCAATAATTAGTTCACTTCCAATATTTAGATTTGAAGAAAATTGATCAACATGGAAAATTTCATTTAGTCATTGAATGGACTCAAATTGTGAAAGATTATGGTTACAAAGATGGTTACAAAGTTTTTATTGATGAAGTCATGGATATTCCATATGTTCTATTTCACAATGAGTTTCCCCAAAGAATGTTCTTTAAGTGCAAAACTTCCTTGCATCTAGGACAACAAATAAAATTTGGAGATTGGTACATTTTGGAAAATTATTAGTCTCAAGGATTTATGGATCTTAGTTGAGACCCTATAGGATTCTAGTCTTTCTTATTACTATATATTTTCCCTAGAATATATAATACAAATGTTGAACTTAGATTATGTTCATTTTTTTCTAAGAATAAAAAGACCGAACTCTCCAATTACGAGCATAAATTTTATTTTTCATTACAAGAAATAAAGAAACTTTTAAGATTATAGACAATATGATGAAGGTTTTCAATTTTGAAGAAGATGATCCCTAGTAATATGATCCTTGTCATGTGATTACTAACATAAGACTTGAAGTTGGTTCTACACATTATATTTATCATGTAGATACAGGTAGAGAATATTAGCTAATAAAGAATCATGGGAAGAGGTTGAGCAATTGATATAGGAACAAATCTCGGATCCATCAATGCAAGGAAATGTTAAGGAAGAACTTGCTAAAGGTAGTTTGGTATCTTCTTCAATTATTACAGTCGATGATGATCAAGAAACTAAAGAAATTGACATTGTAATCGAAACTCCATAGAAAGCATAATTTTAGAGAAAAACAATGGATGACCCATTGGAAGAGGATGAGCCAAAATCTCCATTTAAAAGGAAAAATTGTAGCATCCCCAACCCCAAGTTAGGTCATGCCACACAAAATTTATTCCTTTGATACCAGTTTAATTAAAAGTATGCCCTAATATGATTACAATTATGCAATCAACCAACACAATGAAACTCAAGTCAAGGTGCCAACTATTGCAACTAGCCTAGAACCTCTCATTTCCCAGACTTTGTCCCACCCTAAGAAGTGTGCCCCTTCTCTGCTCAATAGTCCTTCGATTTCCCCACTTCCCTTATGGGGCTTCAACAACATGTCGAACATAAAGTCTCAGAGATCTGTAGCTATTTCCCAACACACAGAGAAGGAAATTCCCAACAGTTCTCTCACTCAAAGAGAATTCTCACGGGCCTAACAACCAACTTCTTCAACATGCAAACATGTCCAACATCCTACTTCTTTAGCTTAAACTACCCAGGTTGACTGAATACAAACAACTCCCATATGCTTCCAAGTACATGTACAAATGGTGATGACAGGGAGAGTATGGATGGCCAGAGGAATAGTGAGAATGATAAGAATGATGGGAATTACACCAATTTCCCACTTTATATTTGCATGTTCCCAACTTGACACTTGTCATGTTGGGAACTACCTTGTCCCCACTTGGGTGATATGTTCCTTATCATTAGGAACTTAGGGTAAAAATATAATATATCTTAGACTTTACGAAATATTATTGTAATATTTCCTTAGGTTAAGCCCCTCTTCCTAGACCCTTAGCCCCCTTCCCATTCTAGTTGAGTTCTAGCTCCCCATACTCTTTTGTTTGGTTGGTTTGCATCAATGATGTATTTTTATTAATATCTAAGTGTGATTACATATTGCAATGATAGACTCATTACCATTTTAGCATCTAGGCTCTCCATCCTAATAACCACACATGCATTTTGGCCTCACAACATATATACAAAGGCACTCTAGCCCAAAATATCATGGCTCACTAGCCTATATATACATTTACAATCTGGGGTTTGGCACAGGGGTATTACACAAGGCTAGACTAAAAAATAGAAGAAGGATCAAGCCCAACATGAGAAGAAAGGAAAACATTTCTTGAGAAATAAATTATTTTAATAACCCAAATCTCATCTTCAAGTCATCCCACTCATAAGGGTGTTGGCACAATAATCTTGGGAAGTGAAGTTTCAATTGAAATATCCATCACAATGAAAAACAAGATATGTTCACTGAAATGAAACTAAATAAGGAAATTTTTAGGCAAGCAAAGGAATATTTATATTCTTAGACCAGTCATGAAGGACCTGCTTCAGCCAAGTTGTTGTCTTCTATTAACTATGAAAAACAATAGTTTTAGATGGTTGTCTTACAAATTGAAGTTGACAAACTTGAAAATGATCTCAAACCCCAAGGCTATGAGACAAAACAATCACATTTAATTTGAATAATATGCCTCCAAAAGATAAGATTTAATGGCATAAATAGACAGAGAATATATAATTTGTCTAGAGATCCAATTTAAGAAATTATCCATGTCATAAAATTAAAGATGCAAATAATCAAGTTAGAGAATCAACTTAAGATTGAAAGAAACATAAACAAAGCTCATCTAACATCAATCAATGACCTGGAACATAAGTTGATTTCTTTGGGACATGGATCAGAGGACAAAACAACTGCATCCTCCTTGTTGAAGGAAAAATAAAAAGAAATTCAAATATTGAGAGAAAAATTGAATATGCTTGTCAAAGAGCATGTCCATACCAAAGAAATAGTTGAACTGGAAAAAGAAAAGGATCGGCTTAACAACCAGTTAAAACTTAGGATCAAAACATCTAGTTGGGACGAACAATTAAAAGGCTTAATGAAGAAAAATAAGCTACATTAGTAGCAAGTCTTCAGAAAGTTATAATTCCCAATGTAGAAATATTAATGGAAGGATTAAAATCAGAACAAATCACAAACCTCAAAAAACATGTATCAACACTACAAAAGGAATTGAAACAAACTAAAGTTGAAGTTCAAGCAAAAAATCAAAAATTGTGGATTTAAAGGCCCTAGTCAACAAAAGAAATGCAATAATGAAAACTAATTTTGTTAATATAGTTGCAAAAGATAGAATAATCTCTAATGATTTTAAGATTGCAAAGTATGAATATTTAAAGAAGAAATTTGACCAAAATATTATCAAAAATAAAACGCCTTTTATCATGAGAACCAATATAGTTAATATCAAACATAAATATTATTTTCTCAAAGTAAATGCCAAGCAATTCTAAAATTTGGTCTTGATTTTAGAAACATGTTTACAAAGACAGAAGACAAACCAAGTAAAGAAAGAAGACGAACACGTAGCATGTCATCAGTAACCATCTTAACAATTGTTCCAATAAAGGAAGGGGTCAGTTCCTACCATGATCTCTAAATTTGTAAATTGTTATTACTTCAACAGAAAACAATTAGAGGAAATTTGAGAGAAAAGGAAAAACAACATAGGCGAAAGGGGTCTTTGTCGGATTGAGAAAAAAACTTGTTTCAGTGGTCTTTTCGATCACCTTGGCTTTAGATTTTTCTTTTTCCTCCATGACTTTTATTTCACAAAGAATTCATCCCATGTTTTATCAACATTGTAATTTTTCTCTTTCATAAATAATTTTAAGTTTTTTTTGGCAAAGTTTTATGAGATTTACTCTTAAAAAAAAACCTTCTTTGTCTTTGGGAAAAGTTTTATAAGATTTACTCTTAAAAAATCTTTTGTGATTATGAGTCTTTAATATAGCATTGCAGTTTTGTGGATCTATCTATGTGTTGATGTTTGCAAACTTCTAATATTATTATTATATATTAATATTTTTAATTTCTTTCTTTCATTTCTTTATTTGCAGTGTTGAAATATCATGAATTCAAAAGTATTCTGAATATTATGTTGAACATTTCCGAAATTATGTTTTTTCTTTATTTTATTTTAGAGGAATCAGTGTAAAATAAGCTCCCTCTCGAAATAGGAACATAAATGTACAACTCGTTCATTAATGTTGTACTATAAATATGTAACATTGGAGTGAATAAAATAAGTGTTGGATATTATGCCTTTTCCACCATGTTGTTGTTCTTGTCTCTAATTTATTGTGTTTAATTTCTTCAGTTATTGGCAAAAAAAACAAATTATGTAATGGTCATTGGCAATAGCAAAATGAAAAATGGAAAAAAAAAATAAAATTAATAATAATAGAATGTGTATTTCTTCTTGTTACACACATCGTATTTTTTTAGTGTTTGATCTTGAATATTGATTAATTCTTTTTTCTATTTTTTGTTTTTATGGTTTTTTTAATTACATTACTTTTCTGTTTTTTGTTTTCATGGTTTTTTTAATTACATTACTTTTCTGTTTTTTGTTTTTATGGTTTTTTAAATTACATTGCAACTAGCCTATCTTTTAAATGGATTAAAGAGAATATCAAAATAATTTGAAGGAAGTTGGCATATTAATTTGGTTAATAAAAATCATAAAGATAGTTTTGAGTGTTTTTAAGTTTTGGCTCTTCTCTAGCTATTTTTTTGGGGATATTTGTCCAAAATCTGACAAAAAATTGTTGGATATGCATATTTGAATGGTTAATATTGTATAATCCTAGTGTTCCATGGGTTTTTGCATGCTAAATCTATTTATGCATTCAGAAATGAATTTTAAACAACATAAAATAGTGATTTTGTTTAGGCAAAAAAAGTCAAAACTTAGAACGCCTTAGTTGAATTGGTTGGTGTCACTATTACTAGGACATTGTCCATACCATTTTCAAAATGGGAAGAAGTACCATGAAGTTTCTAGAGGATTTATTTCCAAGCAAAAAAATGCAATTCGAATTATCTTATTTGAGAATTGGTCCACTATCTTAGCGGCGATGTCTTCTCATAGCACAATGACAAATGCATTTGATTTGAATAGTTTTGTCTTCTTAGAACATAGCATATTAATTTTCTTTAAATGTGATATAGAATAGGTTGTAAATGGGCATCATCATAAGCATTCTTGAAACAAATGGAATCCATGATGTAGTATGGAAAAATCATGAGTTACATCTAAATTTAGTGGTGAATCACCTTTAGAACTTTGACTCACTTACTAAAAGGTGTGGTTTATAGTGTTTTTGGCTTCATGATTTCTTTGGATGTAAGATGACACATACATTAGATAACTGGAATTAAGAAAAAGAATCAATTTCTTTTAACCAAAAGAAATCACTTGAATTAAGAAAAGGAATCAATTTCCTTTAACAAAGTCAACTCATATAATGTTATTGATCTCATCTTAAATTACATGCATAAAATCTAGATTGAAATAAAGGAATTTAACAAAATTGAAAGTGTATCACTTTGTATAACATTGAAATAAAATTAATCTCCTAAATCATTGTAATGAAAATAAGCTAATTTGTAATCCAATAAGAAGACACAATTTTCATAAAATCTAGATTGAAATAAAGGAATTCAACAAAAATGAAAGGGTGTCACTTTGCATAATGTGCAAGTCCATACATTGAAAGAAAATTACTCTTCGTTTTTTCCAAAGAAAATTTGCTCGAAATTATATTAAGCTTATAATTTCATTTACATCATCAAAACCATGTCAATGGTCTTCCCATAGTTCAGTACAAAACATAACTAGTCACTACTAAGGATAGATTTAACTCTCCTCATCCAAAAAATCTCTATCATTCCTTGACCCAACTGAGCTAATCCAGTCTGATGATGATTACTGATCCATCACAATAAAGGATATTGGATCATACAACAATATTCACATTCTTCAAAAAACAAAATATAGTTATGTTCTTCACATAAACATAAACAAAACTCCCAAATATCCAGTATAATAAGGCCTACCCAAAAGAGATACCACCATTAAAAGAGATTTATATGAGTCGATGGTTCAACCTTCCCATTATCCATAAAGTAATAAGTCAATCTATCTGTAGACCTGAGCAGTGCTTGTTTTGAGAGGTGACTTGCTTCCTTGTTGTGCTCCCTGTAGATGTGTATATAGATGATTTCTTGAAAGTACAAAGATAATTCCTTGGTTTTGTGTTTCCAAACTTCTAAATCGCTAGCATTTAAAATACAAATGTTGTTGAGCCAATCAAGAATAACCTTCGAGTCACCAAAGATTTTTAATTTTTTAATATTCCACATATTTGCCAAGATTAATGTCACCCATGCCGCCAGTAATTCAACTTTTGAATTTGTGCCACTGCCTCCATTTATGTGCCATCTACATACTTTTTGAGAAGAAAATTTGAAGACTCCCCCAACCCCACAGTTCAAACCCTTTAAAATAGATGCCCCATCGAAGAATGCAATTATATGATTAGTAACTTGTATCACCGAGCTCCTTTTAATAACATTTTTTTATTTTTGGGTTGTTGCCAGGGAAAAAGCTCCTAAGAGTTTTAATAATGATATCCATCAAGTAAGGGGTTTTATCCTTGAATAAAAATTTGTTTCTTTCGGCCAAAATGTTACAACAAAGATGGACAACCAATATAATTGGACAGTCTTTGTCTCTCATCCAGGCCTCAAAGCAATGACCAAGTGACTGTCCATTCTAGTGAAAATTTTTGTTGAGACGGATAGCTAAATTTTCCCAGGCTGTCTGAGTAAATCGGAAGTGAACAAAGAGATGATCCACATCTTCATTTTATGTCTTGCATAAGGGGCACCTCCTAGGACCTTGCCAACCTTTACCCTGTAATACTTGCCACATTAGTATTTTGTTTTCGACAACCATCCAAATAAAATTTTTTTTCTTCAATTGAATTTCCCACTTCCATAATTTGTATTTCCACCCATTCACCTGTGGCCACTCAAAGGTAGAAATAAGTGCTGCATAAATATTTTTTACTGTCATTCTACCCGAGGAATCCCCTCCTGTCCAGATTAGAGTGTTCTTCTCACTAAGAGAAACCCCTGCCTCATTTAAGTTTATACAGTATTGGTCCCATTTTGATTCTATATTACCCAAGATCCCCAGATCCTTTCCGCTAATCCATTTCTCAAATAAGCTAATTGGGTGTTGTTAGACTGATGCCAGATTCAGGGTTAAAAACCCTTTTTGGGTGAGGATTGTTTTCATCTGATCGGACATAATGGCCTTTTGTCCTAAGCCAATTATTTGATCTCTTCCTGGATAAATGTTACTTTCTTTCCCTAGTGTCCAGCTCAACCAATGAAGAATTACATGTACTGAATGTACCATGTTGTTCCACATCCTCGATTCTGCATTCACTTTATGATTATTCAACCTTACCCAATCAATAATTGTAAAATTTTTCATGTACTCATCTCTTAAGAGTTTATGCCATATCCCTTGTTGAATCAAGACCCTCCACAATGAGTTTGCGTTGAGTGTCGTATTGAATAAGTCGAGATTTCTAATCCCCCATCCCTCCAATTTTTTGGGTCTTGATAGTAGATCCCATCTACATAAATGGATTTTTTGAGAATCTTTGCTTCCATTCCATAAAAAATTGAACATCAATTTCTGAATTTGATTTAAAATGAATCGAGGAATGGCTTCCATTGACATCCAATACACTGGTTGGCCTTCTAAACCTGATTTCACCAGAGTATATCTACCCCCCAATGAAAGCCATCTATTGCACCGGACCTCTATCCTCTTCATAACTTTGGTTAGGAGCCAGCCCCAATCTTCAGCTTTGTAGGATCCAATCTTTAACCAATAGCCCAAATACTTAAACCCCACAGACAATTCCATAAAATAATAGGGGAGGAGATTTTTGTAGGGAGTAAGATCATTACTCGACATTCCTTCATGAAGAAATGTAGATTTGGACTTATTAACCTTTAGTCTAGATGCTTTGCAGAAAAAACAAATGATTTTGTTTATTTCCCACCACTCCTTTAAGTCCACCCTCGTCAAAATAATAATATCATCAACAAATAAAACATGCAGAATCTTATGAAGATTGGAAAATTTTGTACATGAGATTTTACCTTCTCCCTGAGTAGATTTCAATAGTAGATTGTGCCCTTCCATAATAAGGATAAATAATAGGGGTGACAAAGGACATCCTTGTCACAACCCCTTACCATTTTTAAATAAATCGATCACTTCTCCATTAATTAAAACAACAAAGGTAGGTGAAGAAACACAAGCCATTATCCAGTTGGTCAGTTGAGTTTCGCATCCCGTTGAAATCAAAATGAGTCTTCGAAAGTCCCAATCTACACAGTCATAGGACTTCCTTAAATCTAGTTTTAATACCAGTGCACTTAATTTCTTTTTTTTAATACTGTGTAAACTTTCATGTACTATTACGATAGCTTCTTGGATTCTCCTCCCATGGAGAAAGACAAACTGTTCTTCATAGAGAGTGCTTGATAGGTAGGGTTTGATCCGATTGGATATAATCTTGGAAATTAATTTATAACATAAATTACATAAAGAAATCGGTCAAAAATCATAAAAGGTATTGGGATTTTGTGCCTTCAAAATTAATGCCAAGAAGGTTGAATTTAGGCTGCCCCCCACCGATCCCAATCTTCTCGTTTCTTCCACCATATCAAGAAGATCCTGGCCCACAACATCAAAGAAATGAGTGAAAATTTCAGAGGTCCATCCATCCGGGCCTGGGCTCTTGGATTTTTTGAACTTGAATAGAATCGATTTAAATTCCTCCATAGTAACCAGTTGTGCGAGGCTAATTGATTCCTCCTCCTTAAAGATCTTTGGGAAAATACCTGCAATCTTGAATTTCTCAGCCATGTTTGGTGTCTCTTGTTCCTTGTAGAATCATTTGAAATGCTCAAAGGCTTCCTTTTTTATAGCTACCGGCTCTGTAAATTTTGATCCTTCATTATTCGTAATTTCCCAAATGTATTTTCTAGCTCTATTGAAATTTTCAAAGTTATGAAAGAATTTTGTGTTATTGTCTCCACTCGATAGCCAAATATCTCTGTTGCGTAACCTCCAGGATTCTTCTGTACCTCTAAGGATCATGTTTCTGTCCAGTTCTCTTTGTCGTACGATCCTTCCTTCTTCCATATTTGTAGTATATGCATTCAGGATAGTGATAGAATACTTGATACAAGCTTCTAATTCTTTAAGTTTTTTGAAGCTCTTTTCCTCTTTCTTTCTAAACCAAAGTTTTATTTTTTATTTTAAAATCTTTAGCTTCCAAACGAGCTTGTTTTGGAACCCAAATTTTGTCAAGAAAATATGATCATTCCAAGTTGCGCGAACCAATTTCCCAAATTCTGAATCTGTTAGACAATGAGCATTCAATTTGAAAGGAATGGCTTTTTGATTCGGAGAGGCTTCAAGCTATAAGAGAATAGGTGCATGGTCTGAGATGAAAGGATTTTCAACCCATGATCGATACACCCCCACCTCTAATAACAAGTCTTCTGCGACGATACACTTGTCTAACCTTCTTGCCACCGCTCCACCCCCCTCTTGTCATTTCTCCACGCTGGGACCAACTTTGTCGGCTTCACATCTATCATCTTTCTATCCCCAAAAAGATCCTTGTAAAAATCGTCAAAAGTAGTTATCCTGGAGGTACCCCCCCAAACTTCCTCCGGGGAACTAACAAAATTTAGGTCACCAACAATAATAAGATTCTTGATATCCAGTAAACCACTTTTGACAATCAACTTCCAAAATTTTATACGTTCCATACATGGACCATAAACATTCAAGAAATCTAACTCCCGGTTATCCTTTATGCTTGTACCTATTAACAATATGCCACCAATCGTAAGAAAAGGAACTAGATCGAAAATGAAAGGATCCCAAGAGACCAATAATCCCCTGGAAGTACCCAAAGCATTGAATGTATATGTCACCCATGAGGGTCTAAGGGCATGCATGAAATCTCTGGATATTTGTGTCGAAACCAACGTTTCTTGAAAAAAAATGATTTATGGGCAAGCTTGATCCAACAATCTTCTAACCGAGGCCTTTTTTAGGGTACATCCCATCCCTCTGATATTCAAAGATAATAGTAACATTATTTTTCCTGTGCCTGGGCTTTCACTTCTCTAAGAGACCCTCCATCTATGGGAGAGGAAGAGAAATCAATTTTATCCTGAATATGGGAAGCCAGTTTTTTCTGGGAACTTCTAGTTTTTAATGGGGACAAATCTATCCCCACCCCCCTCGACCAAGGAAATTATTTCCCCTCCCTAGAGTTAACGCGGGAAGAAGTTCCTTCAGAATCCTATCCAGATCCTACCACCGATTTCCTTTTATAGACAGGTAACTTTATAATATTTTTATTTCCCCTAACAAAAGGAATGAGTGAATTGAGGACATCACTAAGAGTAGGTTCATCTAACTCTATTTCACCATAACCTGAGAGAATTTGAGAGCACGATCCATTTAATGGATTTTCATCCAAAGGGGATTCGCTGTTGATGGTCAAAGTCTCAGTCATGGGTCGGGATTCCAGTGTGGGGAGCTTAGTGCCAACCTTAGAATCATTAACTGTTACCTCAGTCCCAACTAAGTTCAATGTGTTAGGCCTTTTCAGGCTCTAATAATTAAAAAAGGGTCAACTAAATTATTACCCTCCTCAGTTGTTGGCCTCGAGACACCAGAGGTAGTTGACCGCAACCAAGAAGAATTTTCTAAAGATTCTCTTTTCCAAATTGAAAGTGATGAAAAAAAACCAGGGCAGTGTCGTTTCATCTTACCAATAAGTGTGGTGTCAAAGTCCTTCTCCAAACAAGTTGAATCTGAGACGAAGTCGGTGCCTTCATAATCCAAAGAATCATAATTAGTCATGTACTCTGGAGAGTCCCTTAGTAACAATGACTCCTCGGATTCCTCCTCTAGTGGTGCTCCCATGCATTCCCAGCGTAAATGACCAGTACCCTTGCAACAACTACAGCAAAATGGTAGCCCCAAGTAGTCCAATTTCTTTCTCAAATGACAGCCGCACCATTCAATATCTATTACCTCTGGAAGTCCACCATGTAAGTCCATTTCTATTAAAACTCTGGCCACCTTCCTTGAAGAATCTGTCAAAGCTTCCGAGTCCACTGCAAGAAACCTCCCCAGAGAGTTTCCAATAGCTTTCATTGCCCCATGATTAAATAGATGAATCGGGAGGCCAGGCAGAAGTACCCAGAGATGATGGAACTGGAAGTGTTCCATCTCTGGGTCAAAAGCCACACTCCAATGCTTAAGTAGTAGACTACACCCCCCAATAGCTAAGTCGAGTCCAAAAGTCTGGTAGCATCCTTAGGGGATATACAAACGAAATCAAGCCACCCTTTCGATAAGTGGAAAATTTCTGGGCCATAACCCATAAAGGTTTTCCAGTGGCGTTCTAGCCATTTCAAGAAGCTACCCTTGCAAAGGTAAGGATACACTAACCTACCCACCACTCCACAGAGAGCTAGCCTCGCTGCCTCTTCTAGGTCCATGTCAGCTCTAAGTACCATCTTTCACACCTTTCTGTTCAGCTTCCAAGCATTTTTTCCTTCTGAGCTCAGTTGGTTGTGTAGAAATGCTTGGGTAAACTCCCTGCTTATTAGTAAATTCCTTCCCAGAACTTAGCTCAGTAATAAGAACAAAATCCCTCTTTACTGTCGGAGTAGACGTCTTGTAGAAACCTTCCCGACTCTGTGTAAAACCATCACCTAAGCACTGCTCCGACGGAGTATCAATTGACTTCTCTAGCCTTGCCTCAGATGGGTAATAGGGCATCTTTTTCTCGATAAAAAGACTAGTGGAAGTAGTGTCAAGTCTAGTAGAAGAAGACCTAGCAGTTGTCAATGAGGTAGTCCTATCACCTGACTTGAACGCCACATCAAAATTTAATGGTAATCACTGTGTCTGGCCCCCACATAGTTCATCTATCTTTGTGAGGAAGCCCTCATATTGCCACCCCAGATCATCACCGATGTTCAATAACTTCGTTGCATGAATAGAAACAAAACTTATGTTATTTTTAGCCATGTGTCCTCCACTAAAACACCAACCAAGAGCAGGAGTCGATTCAGTTTCCTAGAGAGGAAATATGACCCAGTGTTCTAGCTCCACCGGTGCAAAGGATAAAAAATAGTTAATGGGATCGATAAAAGATAAACAGTAAAATATCAATCCATAGGCCCAACACATGTGAGTTAATGAATAATCACCCATGTAAAGGAGCACCATGGATGTCAGCCTAAGTAAAAATTTTGCTAAAAAGAAGAGCAACCAAAGTTAAATCCAGGGACAAAAACACTACACAGTAGTTTCGAAGTGTAAAGGATGGCAGATAGAAAAAAACCTCTTCTATAAACATGGCGAATAACTAAAGAAAAACCCGTTAGAGAGGGCTCAATGACCAAAAAACCACAGAAGGTTTAGGCTATCTAAACCCAATCTTAAGTCCACTAGAAAAAACCTTAGTAGTTTCTGCCATTGTTGTTCCAGTTCATCTCTTGGTTCCCACTCATTCTCCATTTCAAAAACTCCATTCACACACTTTTTTTGGGGGTGAGTCACTTTTAAAAGAAAATTACTCTTCTAAATAATTGTAATCAAACAAAGCTAATTTGCAATCTAATAAGAAGACACAATTTTCCAATAAATGATAGTTGAAGATTCAAAAGTTGAATATCATTGGGTAAATATGATTCATAATTCAACATAAAAAACAAGTTTTCATTCGAAGATAGATGAATACTCAACATTGAATATTAGAACTTCAATGCAATTTCTGTCATGAGACTCATTATCCCTATCATGAGACTCATTATCGGGGATAATGAATAACATTAAAACATTATTATATTTCTTTTTAAAAATAAGGAATTTGTTTTTTAATTATATATACATACACATTTTATGAACCATAATTTAAAAAAAAATGAAAAATTTTGGAGTAAAAGATAGATGAAAAACAAGGAAGTGTGTAATCTTTTTGAATAAAAGATAGAAAGAAAACTTAAATTTGAATACTAAAGATTGAATATAATTGTATCATGAGAGGAGCCCATCGATAGGAATCATCAATAGGAATTATAGGGTTATGAGTGGAAACATTTGATTAATAATATTTGGAGAGGAGCCCCATCAACATAAGTTTGAGGGTTATGAGTGAAACATTTGATGAAAAATATTTGAAGAGGAGCCCCATAAACAATAAGTTTATAGGAATTTGAGAAGGAAATAATTCCCTATTCTCTCACAAGAATCGTTAATGGGAATTTGAGTAGGAAAGAGTTTCCTATTCTCTCACCAAAACTATTAATGTGAAAGTAAAATGTGTATATATTACTTCAATATGGAATTATATATGTTTGTTGAAAAAAAAAAAATATGTTTGTTGAAAAAATTAAGACATTTGGAATATCAAAGGAGAGTTGATTTGTTAGGAAATGGGGCAAATATGGAAGACCACATTTTAGCTAAAGAACTTTAGTTTGTAAACTTATTGTTTTTATGGATAAGTGTTGTAATCTAGGGAATTGTATGTAGATGTTACCATTTGTTCTTCACACGGAGAAATAAAATACAATGAACTAATATACAAGCACACACATAGGCAAAGTAGAAGAATACACAAGTAATGGAGAGATATGTAACATCCCTCTCTTGCACGCACTTCTGCTATGACCTTTCCTTGAGGACACTTGTGTGCAACTGATTTGGTTCCTTATATGATTGACTGTTTCTCTTATGGATTATGATGATTATTTTGGATAGGGTGATATGTTATTTGATTATATTTGTATCGACAGGTGCTATTGACTGGTTTCTCTTGAGTGTGCAGGACTCTGTACTGATTGAGGATGGCGATGGCATCGATGAAACTCCTTGAACTTTGGATTGAGTCAGGGAGTGGATTGTTTATGGTTTGAGTGTTTTTGTTATTTCATATGTGACATATGACTAGAAAACTATGATGTTGATTTTGGATCGCTGACATGTTTTATTGATGGATGTAGGCTGACGATAGCTTGCTAATCAGACTCACATTTGGAGTAAAGGGGTCATGCACAACAACCAAATATATTGAGGGAGAGGTGTGGCAACAACCCTACCACAACCTACTAGCACTCTCATCATGGCTCAAACTGTAGGTTAATGATTACCTAGTTTGAGAGATCTGTGATGTCGTGAGGGAAGACTGTGACAGTCACTCACGACGATTCTAAGGGGCACACAATAAGGCATGGTACTTATTCCTTAGAGGCCGTTAGTCTCCCACAAGGTCACCTTACGGAGTATTGACTCCAGGGGTTGGACGTCTACAAAAATCAGTCAAAAGGCGACTGGCACCCTTGGAGCACGTAGTGCATCTTGAAGGGCACGTCACATAAATGAAACATGAGTGAAGGCGAGTGGTACCCTTGGAGCATGTAGTGCGTCTTGAAGGGAACGTCGCAGTTGTTAAAACTAGTGAGTTAATGAACCTAGATACCTAGAAAACAACATCTCGTTTTGATCTGGTTAGCCTTAAGATAATTGTTGCATGATTAAAGTTTAAAAATTATAAAATTTCCTTTAAAAACAAATTTTCTAAGCCTAGTTGAATTTAAGACTAGGTTTAAATAGGACATGAGAATGAAAAATTAATTAAGCAATTAATAAAGGGGGGATGAAGAAAACTAGGGGTAAAAAAAATCTCAAAAATTAATGGAGGATTAAATTATTTAAAAAGATTAAGTGTGTTTATGTGCAAAACTTGTTAATTTCGAAATTAGACAAAAAGGGGAAACTTGAATACAATAAGAATGTGAAACATAGAAGGGAATCTAGTCTAGAAAACTTTCTAATTTCGAACTCAACTAAGTTGTAAGAAAATCGACAATCTTTAAGAGAATGTAAGAGAATAAAGGGACATCGAGGAGCGTTTTTAGGAACGCCTTTATGTGGGTGAGGGAAATAGGAAAATTAAATTAATTAATTAAATAAATTTGTGGTGCAACTAAGGGATTGGGTGACAAGTGTATGGGGGATAATATTCCTATTAAAAATTTAATAAAAAGAAATTAATTTGCATTTGGGAAACTAGTCAGTAAGAGAACTCTATAAAAGAAAATGCGGAGGAGGAGAATGGGTCACGACTGGTAGGCGTAAGGTTACGCTACCGATATTTTTCTTGAGTGGTTTTTTTTGTGGGAGTTGCGATGCCCAACTCGATAGGGAGTGGTAGCTCGACCTTGCAAGGCAAGCTGGGAGCTAGATTTTTCTCTGTTTTTTGTGTGTGTGACCCCTTTGTGGCTTGAGGGGCTCAGGGGAAAGAAGAGTACCCCTAGTGTTGAATGGGAGGTACCGGTGAGGTCTTAGCGATTAGCAAGCGGGAGCAAGGAGGATCACCAGCAATCGAAGAACATCAACAAGTCCATCCAACGGTTACAATAATCTTATTAAGTTGTGATTTTTTCTTAAAAATTTATGTATGTAATCTTTAGAAGTATTGTCGCAATGGTTACGATAATCTTATTAAGTTGTGAATTTTGTTAATTATTTTTGTATGTACTCTCTATAAGTATTGTCACAATGGTTACATTGATTTTAAATTGTAATAAATGTATTTGTACTTTGTTACAACTATGCTAAAATCTAAATTCGAATCGAAAATTCCTTGATGATATTATGTTTAATTAAAGGAGTCGGTGCTTGATGCCACTTAAACTCATCAACTAAGTCACTAGAAAAATTGTGTTATCTCTCCTTCCTTTTGTGCAACCCTCGAATCTTGTTTTTCTGGCTACTGGCTGAAATTCCCTTGGGATCGCTAGACATTACTGATCCCCTGCTTTTAGTTCCCTTGTCTCGATGCAAGTTAATGGTGGTCGCTGCCTTGACTGCGTTTACAATATTAATTAGAATAAAATTTTAAGTGAATGATAGATGGTTGGGGTAGGTACATAAATCAATCTGATCATTTCCCTTAGTTATCAATGCCTTTTTCAATTTTTTGTTTACCCTTTTGGGGCGGAGAGCAGATCCGTTTCCTTGATTTACTCATGACCATTTGCGCATTGTATTCTTGTAATTTATTTTAATGGCATGGTAGAGAATGATTGTTGCCTTGGGAACATTTCGTCTTAATCCAAATTTTTACTTTATCCTTTAAACATTTACCAAAACCATTGTTGTTCACCTGTACTCTCGCATTAGTCAAAATTCCTAGAAGGAATTTGCGCTAGCGCCACTCCAGACCGATGTCAATGACTTTCGTGGGGAGGGGTTCTCTAGTGGATTGTTGGGATGATTTCTTCCTCGAGGGATGTCCAACCTTTGTTTTCTCGGGTTCAGGTGATCTCGGGACTCCCATAATGAGTCTGCTTTCATCCCTCTCATTGCCTGCCTACTGCATACCACCATTTTCATTGCTTTCCCACTTGTATCTTGGAATTTTAAATCCCGATGGGTGATCCCTGTTCTGTTGTTGTGTTGATTAAAGCCTACTAAATTTTGAATCAGAATCAAATATTTGAGGTCCTAAATTGTACTCTCAGGTCCTTTTAGTAGATTCTACCAAATACTTAAAGTTTTAATTTAAGCCTACCAAGACCGGATATGCTAGAGTTAAGTATTCTACAGTTTCGTTTATTCTTTGCTCTCTATATTGTTGATATTAGCATTTGGTTACTGCTTATGTGTTGATTTGGCCTAGGATGGTAAGCCATTTGTGTTTGATTAAGATCCATCGAATCATTGAATCTTAACTAAATATCCGTGGTCTTGACCTTGAATGAGGTATTTTGGTGAAAAAATCACTTGTGTTGGGTTGGGATGCTTGTAACGAAGGACTTGCACGACCTTCCTTCCTCCTCAATGCGAATTATTCTCTGTGTTTTATTTACTTCTTCTGCCCAACGCTGGGATATAGCCTGTGGTTGGGACGTCTTTTTCTAGGTAATTATTTAGTTGATGATAAATTCAGGGAGAGTTATTGTTGATTCTGGCTCCCTGATTTATGGCCTAAAATGTTGACATGTCAATAGCTGACAAAATTGAAGGCTCTCCTTAGGAATGAGATTGAATTGAAAGAATTTTGAAACTACAAAATAATGCATGCCATTACTAAGTCCCAGTAGGGTGAAGTGAAATTTGACTGGTGCAAGAATCTCTGGGTATTTTTAGATGGTGTGTGTGGATCGTGTCCTTCCAGCTAGAACATTTTTTTCTAGAGTTAATTTTTTATTGTGAATGAATGATTCCTGCCATCCCTACGCTTAAATGACGTTGTCAGAGGAATTCATTGAGCACTAGCTCGATGAGTTCAGTGCCTTACGACAGGGTGGTTGTATGGTGTTGGATTATGAGACGAGATTTATGGAGTTACTTTGGTATGCCCCACATCTGAACATGAAGAAGCTGGAGATCAACAAGTTCATGACCAGCCTTAACTCCATTTTTTGTGAGAAGGTGACAATCTAAATTCCTCGGCCGTTGCATGATGCAGTCCAGTAGGCCTTTTAGATAAGGAATATTTGACCACGGGAGTCCGGGCAGGACTCCTACAAGACCCTCTTGAATGACAACATATGGTTTGCAACAACATCAAACATCGGCCATACAAGACATCTTGGTATCGAGATATGTCTATAGGACCCTTGTTCACGACACCTTAACTATAGGTTCCTCAACAGAGGGCTCCCTACAAGGGACCACCGCATCCACGACAACACTGCTAGCAATCGTCGTTTAGGCTTGTTAGCAAAACAGACCAGGATCTTAGGCTTGTGGGCCAACAACTTCTATTTTGGGGCCAGGAGTACTGGACCAGAGGTGGGCGATGGACATGTGGAGAGTCACCTTACCAGCATGATTGTCCCATTGAAAGGGCCAGAGCAACCGAGTCAACAGGACACACTGTCGTGGCAGAGATGGGAAAGTCCCATAGGATTCATGACCACAGTAATAATCTCCAGATCGAGCACTAGTCCATTGTGCTCTATGCATTAGGTTCCATCACCAAACAAACTTTTATTATTTTTAATACCCTGATGCTATGAAGAGCTCTAATTCTAGTACCACGTTGAAGGGATTTGGGTAAGGGAATTCGACATGACAAGTTTAGATTCGTCAATGTGGCTTCGGGTACCAACCATATGGTTGGAGGAAGGGGTATCAACTGTCACTTTCACTTGGGGATATTGTAACTAAGTCTGACCTATGTCATGATCTTAGGATCTTATGATGTCGTGATCGGTATGGACTGGTTGGAATCGCATGAGGCGATACTCAACTGTAATACAAAACGATTGAGTTTGGTCGATGATGAGGGACAAAGATGTGTGATTCTAGGTAGGAACCAAATAGTTTCCCTAAGGTTCATCTCTTCCCTATAGCTATGGAAGAGCATGCACAAGGGATGGAAGTTGTATGCGACCCTTACGTTAAATGAAAAGGGCATGGTAGAAGGACTAGAAAACCTTCCGGTAGTACGAGAGTTTGTGGATGTCTTCCGATAGGAGTTACTAGGGATTTCCCCAGAAAGAGAATTGGAATTTTTCATCGAGCTAAAACCTACAACTGAATTGATGGCAAGAAATCCTTAGCAGATGTCAACCCTCGAGTTACAGGATTTGAAAGCGCAACTGAAGGAGTTATTGGACCTAGGACTTATACATCCAAGTGTATCACCTTGGAGTGCTCCTGTTAATTTCATAGGGAAGAAGGATGGGTCATGGAGACTCTACTTGACTACTGTTGAGTACTCCTTGACGACATTTTGATATTTTCTTGAATGAAGGAAAATCAAGACGAAGTTTTGTTCTTGGTACTACAATGTTGCGAGAGAACAAATTACGGGAAGCGGTCGCAAGGCTATCAAGGATTCACTTCTTAGGGAATGTTATCTCCAGCGAAGGAATCATTGTGGATCCAATGAAGGTTAAGGCTATTATGGAGTGGCCTACACCGAAAAATGTCCCAGAAGTGTGTAGCTTCATGGGTTTAGTGGGATATTGTCGACGGTTCGTCGAGGGTTCAAAGAACAATAATTTTTTTGTGGATCAGGAAATCCGTGGAAGCATTTCAAAGGATCAAGGAGTTGTTGATGACAATGCCAATACTAAAAGTCCCTGGCATGGGCGAGGAATTCTTCGTATGCACTGATGCATCCAAGGGAGGCTTAGACAGAGTCTTGAGGCAAGATGATTGAGTGATCTCTTAAATCTCGAGTAATTAAAGGAAGCATGAGAAGAACTACGCGATGCATTATTTGGAGTTGTTAGCCATCGTGTATGCCCTGAGAGTGTGGAGACACTACCTGAATGGGTGAAAATTCAAACTAAAATGGACCATTGTGTTTTACAATACCTTTTTACGTAAAATGACTTGAGCGCGCGGAAAGGGCATTGGTCAAAACTGATTATCGAGTACAATTATGAGATATCCTACTTAAAAAGGAACAATGAACAGAGTGGCAGACACGTTGATTCGGAGACCATGCATATTTTCAGTGATACCTCTTCAAACGAATCTACGTGAAAAGATTCTAACTACAACGCAATGTTGATTGGTATAAAGAGGGTAAGGAATTTTTCGTGCAAGACACCATGATGGTACGAAATTGAGGGATATACTATGGAAAATGATAGGTCCTTGAGACACAATAACCGGATTTACTTACAACCCAACGACAAATTGAGAAGTTTTTATCTTATGTGAAGCTCATAAAGCAGTGTACATGGCTCATCCAGGAGTCATGAAGATGAGGAACGACCTTAAGCCCTTGTTCATTTGGAAGGGATAAAGGTAGACATAGTCAACTCCATAGCGAGATGTCTAGAAGTTTAGCAGGTGAAGGCTGAACGTAGACATCCGACAAGATTACTACAATTGCACGCTTTTCTAGAATCGAAATGGGAAGTCATTTTGAGGGAATTTATTGTTGGGATTGTCATTAACGACAAGGAGGAATGAATGGATTGTCGTGACAGTTGACACTCTGATGAAGAGTTCACATTTTGTCCATGTGCGTACGATGCATCAGGCACCATTTATAGCTAGAGTTTATATCAACAAGATATTGAGACCATCATATGTACCAAAGGAATTGTATCTGATAAGGGATTCAGTGTTTGCAAGATGATTTTGGATGAGTTTCCTAAGAGGTCTTGGGAACACCATTGAAATTTAGTACAACATGTCTTTGAGATAGATGGGCTATCCGAAGGAACGAACCAATTTGGGAAGGTTGTGTTGCGTATGGGTGTGTTGGAATAACAGAAACGTTGGACTAACCATCAAAGCACCAGGAAGATGGCGCCATTTGAGTTTCTTTGTGGGCGACCATGTCAGACACCATTGAGTTGGGATAGACTCGAGGATGGGGTCTTGGTAGGACTAGAAGTGATCCAAGAATTTAAAGGTCAATTACAAACAATACGAAAGGGGATGGAACAAGCGCAGGATCGACATAAGGTTTTTGTCAATGTGCATCGTGTGACCATATTTATGAAGGACCTAATGGATGGTCATGCCTTAATATTTGAGGCGTATGCACAGTTTTTATCTTGTATCTATGTGCAAATTTAGGTCAGTGATCCTACACATGTGATTGACTTTATTTCTTGGCAGATGTTGGGTAAGGGTGCGCTCACGGCGGAGCCAATCTGATTTCTGGAACATCGCATTCGATAACTACAACGTCGATATTTCGATCAGGTCAAGGTCTAGTAGGAAAAATATAGTCCTCACTCGGCTACCTAGGAGGACACATATGATATGTGTCAACAATTTCCTTTTTGTTGATATTTAGACTTTTAGATATTGTCAGACAATTTATTTATGCACTTGTATACTAAGAAACTTCGAGACAAAGTTTAAAACAAGAGGGGGTGTATGTAACATCCCTCTCTTGCGCACACTTATGATATGAATTTTCCTTTAGGACACTTGCATGCAAGTGATCCGATTCCTTATATGATTGACTGTTTCACTTATGGATTATGATGATGATTGTGGATAGGATGATATGTTATTTGATTATATTTGTATCGACAGGTGATATTTAATAGGTTCTCCTGAGTGTGAAGGACTGTAGACTAATTGAGGATGCTCATGGCATTGATGGACCTCCTTGGACTCCGAATCGAGTCAGGGAGTGGTCTGTTTATGGTTTGAGTGTTTTTATTATTGCATATGTGACATATGACTGGTAAACTATGATGTTGATTTTGGATCACTGACATGTTTCATTGATGGATAAAGGTTGACGATAGCCTTCTAATTAGACTCACATTTGGGGTAAAGGGGTCATACATGACAACCAATAATATTGAGGGAGAGGTGTGGCGACAAGCCTGTCACAACCTACTAGCACTCCCGCCATGGTTCGAACTATAGGTTAACGATTACCTAATGTGAGAGATCTACGATGCCTTGAGGGAAGACTCTGGAAATCGCTCACGATGATTCTAAGAGGAGTGCAATAAGGCAGGGTCCTTATTCCTTAGAGGCCCTTAGTCTCCCACAAGGTCACCTGATGGAGTATTGACTCCAGGGGTTTGACGTATACCAAAATCAGTCAAAAGGCGAGTGGCACCATTGGAGCACATAGTGTGTCTTGAAGGGCACACCACAGTTGTTAACACTGGTGAGTCAATGAACCTAGGTACTTAGAAAACAACATCTCATTTTGATTTTCTTAGCCTTAAGATAATTGTTGCATGAGTAAAGTTTAAAAATGATCAAATTTCCCTTAAAAATTTTTTGCTAAGCCTAGGTCTAAATAGGACATGAGAATGAAAAATTAATTAAGCAATTAATAAAGGGGGGATGAAGATAAGTGGGGGTAAAAATTAAGTTTAAAAATTAATGGAGGATTAAATTATTTTAAAAGATTAATTGTGTTTATGTGCAAAACTTGCTAATTTCGAAATTAGACAAAAAGGGGAAACTTGAATACAAAAGGAATGTGGAACATAAAAGGGAATCTGATCTAGAGAACTTTCTAATTTTGAACTCAACTAAGTTGTAAGAAAGGCGTCATTCTTTAAGAGAATGTAAGGGAATAAGGGACATCGAGGAGTGTTTTTAGGAACACCTTTAGGTGGGTGAGGGAAATAAGAAAATTAAATTAATTAATTAAATAAATTTGTGGCGCAACTAAGGGATCATGTAACAAGTGTACGTGGAGGAATATTCCTATTAAAAATTTAATAAAAAGAAATTAATGTGCGTTGGGGAAACTAGTCACTAAGAGAACTCTATAAAAGAAATGTTGGAGGAGGAGAATAGATCACGACTGGTAGGTGTAAGGTTACGCTACCAATATTTTCTTGATTGATTTTTCTTGTGGGAGTTGAGATGCCCAGCTCGATAGGGAGTGGTAGCTCGACCTTGCGAGGCGAGCTGGGAGCTATATTTTTCTCTGGTTTTTGTGTGCATGGCCCCTTTGAGGCTCAGGGGGCTCAGGGGGAAGAAGAGTACCCCTAGCGTTGGTTGGGAGGTACTGGTGAGGTCTCATCGATTAGAAAGCGAGAGAAATTAGGATGACCAGCAGTCAAAGAACATCAACAAGTCCATCCAACGGTTACAGTAATATTATTAAGTTGTGAATTTTTGTTAAATTTTTTTGTATGTACTCTCTAGAAGTATTGTCACAACCATTACGATAATCTTATTAAGTTGTGAATTTTGTTAAATATTTCTCTATGTACTCTCTAGAAGTATTGTTGCAACTGTTACTATGATTTTAAATTGTAATAGATATGTTTTTGCTCTGTTACAATTGTTCTAAAATCTAAATTTGAATCGAAAATTCCTTGATAATATTCTGTGTAATTAAAGGAGTCAGTGCTTGATGCCACTTAAACTCCTCAACTAAGTCACTTGAAAAATTGTGTTAGCTCTCCTTCCTTCTGTGCATCCCTTGAATCTTGTTTTTCTGGCTACTGGCTGAGATTCCCTTGGGATCGCTAGGCATTATTGATCCCCTACTTTTAGTTCCCTTGTCTCGATGCAAGTTAATGGTAGTCATTGCCTTGACCTGCGTTTATAATCTTAATTAGAAAAAAAAATTAAGTGAATGATAGATGGTTGAGGTAGGTACATAAATCAATCTGATCGTTGCCCTTAATTATCAATGCCTCTTTCAATTGTTTCTTTACCCTTTTGGGGCAGAGAGTTGATCTGTTTCGTTGATTCACCCATGACCATTTGTTTGTTGTATTCTTGTAATTTCTTTTAGTGGCATGGTAGAGAATGATCACTTCCTTGGGAAAATTTCTTCTTAATCAAAATTTTTACTTTATCCTTTAAAATTTTACCCAAACCATTGTTTCTCACCCCTACCCTCACGTTAGTCGAAATTCCTGGAAGGAATTCATGCTAGCACAACTCTAGACCGGTGTCGATGACTTTTGTGGGGAGGGGTTTTGTAATGGATTACTGTGATGATTTCTTCTTGGTGGGATGGCCAACCTTTGTATTCTCTTGTTCGGGTGATCTCAGGAATCCCATAATGAGTTCACTTTTGTGACTCTCGTTTCCCGCCTATTGCATACCACCATTTTTGTTGCTTTCCCACTTGTATCTTGGAATTCTGATTCCTAACGGGTGATCCCCGTTCTGTTGTTGTGTTGGGTTAAAGCCTACTGAATCTTGAACCGTAATCAAATATTTTTGGTCTTGACTTGTACTTTCAAGTCCTTTTAGTCGATGCTACTGAGACTGGATATGTTAGAGTTAAGTATTTTGCAGTTTCATGTATTCTTTTCTCTCTGTATTGTTGATATTAGCATTTTCTTACTGCTTATCTATTGAGTTGGCCTAGGATGGTAAACCATTTGTGTTTGATTAAGATCCACCGAATCATTGAATCGTAACTAAATATTCATTGTCCTGACTTTGAAAGAGGTATTTTGGTGAAAAAATCACTTGTGTGGGTTGGGATGCTTGTAACGAAGGACTTGCACGACCTTCCTTCCTCCTCGACGTGAATTTTTCTCTTCATTTTATTTACTTCTTCCTCCCAGTGATGGGATATAGCATGTGGTTGGGACATCTTGTTCTGGGTAAAGATTTAGTTGATGATAAATTTAGGGAGCATTATTGTTGATTTTGGTTCCCTAATTTATGGCCTAAAATGTTGACATGTCAGTAGCCAGAGAAATCGACAGCTCTCCTTGGGGATGATAATTAATTTCAAGCATTTTGTAGCTACAAAGCGTTCCAGCTGGAAGAAAGAGGAATTTGACTGGTCAGTACCATTACTAAGTCGTAGTAGGGTAAAGTGGAATTTGACTGGTGCAGGATCAGATCCTTCTTCCAGCCGGAACTCTTTTTTTTAGAATTAATTTTTTATTGTGAACGAATCAGTCCTGCCATCGCTCCTGCTTAAATGGTGTCGTCTCACTGCAGGCCTCCTACATTGTATCCTCGCAGACTTAACGTAGAATTATCTGCTTCTACAATTTTACTGTTGCACAATCGTAGTTGTGTTAATGCCTTAATCTTTGGTGTAATGTGGAAGAGCATAGGGCAGTGTATAGTAATATGGGATTGGAATAGAACCATTTAATAAAATTTGGAAGGGTGTAAAACTTGTCATTCTAAGAAGGTTTGGATGGAATTTTTTACCTTGAAGTGCTTCCTTACCTTAAATAAGTTTCATATTTAACAAGTAAACCTGAGATTGTCGGGAGTTAAGTGATTGTTTTTCCTTATTTAAAAATTGATTTTTAGGTTGAAATTGTAAAGGAGAATTTAATGCAGAAACAATGTTATATTTCAGTTAAATTTGATTCAGTTAATATTAGTTTATAAATGGCATTCCGGTTAAATTCCAATTCTGGTTAATTTCTAATTCCAGTTAAATGATATCCTAATTTTAATTCCAGTTAATGAGACTTTTAAATGGTAATACAATTAAATTATAACTCCATTAAATTCTAATTAATTAGGAATTGAAATTAAACTATTAATGTTGAGAGGTGCGATAACACCATGTATATTTAAAGGTGATTTTTTTATTAATTTGGCAGTTGAGTTCAATTAATTTGACATTAAGGTGACCAATGCTATATTAAGATAGTATAAGGGAATGGTTCATTAACATTCATAATCATTACTGCTTATTGATAAAATGGTGATGGCAGATGTGGGTGAATCCTTGGGTAAAGTACAGTTGGATAACTGAAGGATTAGCTGAGTTGACATACACTTTTGTGGGAAAATTTAAGATGAGCACCCTTTTATTTAAGAAGGGAATGAAACAACCTAGTGATCTTAAGGTAAATTAATAAGGACACTTGTCGATTGATTAAACTTTGTTTTAGAGGTTCATTGATTGAATGCGCACATTCGTTTCCTTCATGAGAAATAAGACATGCTGAGATAGACTTTTGTGCATGTCAATTTTATGTATTACATGACGATTTTTTGAGATTGGTTTCTCGTGTTGATGGATTTTCCTATGACGGTTCGATCTTAGAGCCTTACACAATTAAAGTTAACAAATGTTGTTACCCTGTGTCAATGATTAGCAGGATTGGTGTTAGAGTTATTTCATTTATGGATTTCGTAATGTATGATTTAGGGTGGAATAGATTCCTTTATGCAATAATTAATTGCTGTCATTTACATTGCGCCTCAAGGTTTTAGCTGTTAATCATTTTGTGCCTGGGCTAATGATTGACTTGAGGAGAGTGTGATTATCCTACCTAGTGCCTTTAAGTACCCTTGTTGCTTGATTGGTTATTAATAGGATGTGTGGCTCATGGGCATTGATGATGCATAATGTTAGGCTTGGGATTTTACCCACGCGCCTTGTAACCATGTTTTTGTGTGATTTCTTAAGCACCTAGATTTATTTTCATGTAGGGTAATGAAGTTGATATATGTTAATTCAGTATTAGATCATGCACGTGCCTCCAAATAAAGTTTCCTATGGTCGAATTCTGTACTATTGATTTTCTCACCTTGGTTATGTTGATGTTAAGTGTTTAGACTGCTTGTGTTATGGACTCAGTTGAAGCATAAATGTCACGCCTTAGTTTACTAGCACGCTTGTCACAATGTTATTGTATATGTTCCTTATGTTTATAATTAATGGCTCTCTTTGATTGTTAAGTGAATTATGTTAATCTGGCTAATGGATTAGGTACGTACCTTGAAAATGATGTTGGTTATTGTGAATTTGTTGATTTATTTAATCACACACCTTGGAGTTAAGTAGATATTTTGCACCTTAAAAAGAAAAGAAAAAATACTTTTTGTACATCGTTGGGGTAGAAACGGTCAGGGTTGTTACAAGACCAACAATATGGAATTTGTATTATATCATAACAACCATCTTTCTCTATTACATTGGCCACAAATATATACTTGTATATTCAATTTCAAGGTCGTTGCAACTTCTTAACTGCCTTGGTCGGTTGACCCCACTGGGTGATCATCTGACTTACATACTCGACTTGAAAGTCGACCAACTTACACGTCTAACTTGGTTGATTGTTGAGTCTAGCCGACGGAGTCGAATATCCCCTACAACATATCCCCCCACCTCAAATTCTTTCTCATCCCAAGAAAAAGGGAGATCGTGACTATTACATTGACAAAATTTTCAAGGAAATGAGATTATAAAAAATTATGAGATAAAGAATTCATTGGACCAATCACTTTGCTATATATTTTGTTGCTACTTGCTGAATTTTTGGGGATTTTTCTATTGATGTTGCATGATGTGTTTCCTCAATTGGATACTCTAGCTAGTGCACTTATGGATACAATGTTTTGACACCTTTGTCCTTAATTTGTAGAGGTTCACTTCTAGATCCAATGTTCTAACACCTTTATCCAATCATAATGTATCGACTCCCTCAACCTCTATTTCTGGTGTCGCTGAGTGGTGGATGGTAGTTGAGAAGTTAGACTCTGATATACTGGGGACGAAAAATTGAAATCTTTGTTTTTTAAGGAGAGGGAGGAATCGACCAATGCCACTATGTTTTTTTCTTTGAAAGATGCTCAAAACTAGTTTGATAAATGTTAATGACCAGTTTGTGCAGATACTGGGAAAATGTATGCCACTCATCAATTGAAAATTGTGCTTGCACCCTGAGTGATTTCATTTTTGTTAGGAAGCCTAGCTTGTCATTAATAGAGGTGTTTTGGATTGTGGTCGAATCAAGGTTGAAATTATCCTTAGCCTATTGTATCTATTTTATAACATGGTCTAGATGCTCCACAACATTTTCAATCTCTAACTATGCTTTCTTTCCCTCTTAGAACCACTCCCTCTCTTGTTGGGTAAGCTATACCTCGAGCTCCCTTTCTTTGTCAATATGTGTGGCCATAGTTTTCCTCATTCAGGAGTCAGGTGTTATCTTTTTATTTTTCATCAAATCTTCCATCACACTTTTCTAAAATTTTAGCTTATTAAATGTCTATGTGAAGTAATTTGGCCAATTACTTACGACAATGTTTAGTGAGGAAACTTGATCAATCACCTCATCTAAGTTTTGTCAGATTTCCTTAAACTTTTCATACTCTAACTAAAGGATGATTGAAGTATGATCAACCATCATTTGTTGTTTAGCTTGAATCATCTAGGCATGCTCCTGCTTCATCTTCCTTTTTTCCTCCCTTAGTTGTTGAATTTATTGTTGCCTTTGCAAGTTTGAGTCGACTAAGTTCTCGACGGATTTATTAAAAGTGTCAAGTCGGTTGGCTTCCTCAATTAATGGCCTCGTGTTTAGTTTCTCTTTCACCAGGTCGATGAAAATTTTCCATGTTTCCTTATCCTTGTCCTTTATTTCTGGCAAGTGGTCAGCATATTTCATTGTGTGCTTCCATCTAGAAACCAACTCTTTTGTGACTTCATTGTATAGATAAAAAAATTAGGCATCTGAAGCAATGAACAGGTTGAAAAACATCTTTGTGGAGGGTGCATCTACTCTGATAGGCTTGGAAGTTGTAAATGCAGTGACATAACAAGTAGTTTCCTTTCTATGTATTGTCTTCTTATTTTTCTTTTTTTTTTTCTTCTTCCTCAACCCTGATGGTTGCGATGGTTCTGGAGTCCTCTCATGCATCTTTCTTGATGGTAGGTATAAATAGTCTGTTGGTGGGATTGTATGTCCTAATGTGCTTGGTCCTTCACCTATTTGTTGCAATGTCGACTACTCTAGTTGTGGGATTGACCTATCCATCAATTTTTTTTTAGTTGTCTACTAATTCTATTGTTGCACACTTGCTTTCTCTATTGTTTTTTGTGCACCTAGTTCTTGTTGTTGCACCTCCTTAATTTTCTATGCTTTTTTTACTTTGGTTGTCCCTTGGTTGGTCTGTTGAGTGACCGGTAGCTTTGTCGAATGAAATTTTACTGGTGGTTCGCCCGACCTCTCTAGTACATATGACATTGCATAAACCTGTATTTACTTAGCTAGCAACATCAAGACAAATCCAAGAATATGATTTATCTACTATGGGAGGATTTGAAATTATAGGATTCTTTTGAACATAACGTTGTTTTAGGTCTCGGTATATATATTTGAAGCAATGGAAGAATTCCATAGGATAGAAGGATTTACCCACAAAAAATATTGCA
>JASDQU010099706.1:835013-852504 GCA_032191745.1 Picea mariana | reverse complement strand
TAAGCCCGAGGAGTTAACTCAACTAGTTGTCGCCAATTTTGTTTGGCATTTCGTTGGCTTTATGTCGATAGGTGCCTAGTTCTAATCTCTCTTGGTGAGGTGCACTAGTCTATGCCAATGAACTTACTAGGGACATTGTCCAAGAATGTTAGGAAGCCTCACTTGGATTTCCTTGTGGGGTTTTCCTTGGAAAAAAATACATATAACAAATGAAAACAAAAATCTAAAAAATGTATAACATTCAAAATTAAAATCAAATTAAAATCCAGTGGTAGCAAGGCTAATGAAAAATCTTCAAGTAATATAGGGTTTTTACCTTTCAAAAGTTACAATAACCTAAAAATTACGACACTCTCGATTTATTTGGTTGAACAAAGATCTCCACCAAAACATGTTTTTGATTGTGAATTTATTTGAACTCTTTACCAAGAGATTTCACGAAAACTCTCCAAATCTATCAAAGGAGGGTTGAAAAAAAACTCCCAAATAGATTCTTTTCCATCTACTCTAAATTGAGAGTTTTAGTGCTTAAAAACTTTGACAAGGGTTGGACTAAACTCCCCACTGATTTTTTTCTAGTCTAGCCACACTGATGAGGTTGTTTTATTGAAATTTATTTTGGTTGAGAATTATATGTATACTCTCGGTCAAAATATCTACCAAATTTTCTTTGGCTTGGGCTTGCAAAAAAATGAATAGATAACAAATGAAACGAAGAGAGCAATTTTTTTAGTGGGGAAGAGAAAATTAAAGGGATTTTTTACACATATGTTATTGATTTTTTTTTAACATTGGGGTTTTGGAATTTGTCTTTTTGCTTGTGAATGTTTTATTTTGGGTTATGGATTTTGAGAATAATGTTGGAAAAAAATCTAATGCATGAAGGGAAGTTTGGAAATTCTAATGTGTGAGTTATTATTTTCTAACTTGTTAATCTTCGTTAAAAATGAGAAAGATGGCCAAATGTAGAACAAAATATGGTTGCACTTGACTGCAAAGAACAAAAATGAAGAAAATCAAGATTACTTGAGAAAGATATGAGTGCATGCAAGAAGTTGAAGAGGTGAAGAGGTACATGATGATGTAGAGTAAAGGGGCTTGAGATGTGAGGAGACACTTGACGATGTTGTGTGATTGGGCTTGAGGGATGAAGAGGCACACAATGAGTAAAAGAAAAGGGGCTTGAGAGGTGTTGGAAAACTGAACAACAAGGGTCAATGAGGATTTATATATGAGGAGGAACATGCTAACAAGGTTTGAGGGACCTAATAGGTGTTGGGGAACTTAAAATGTCAAAGAGAAAAGGTATTGGAGAGATATTGAGCAACTAGATGATGACTTGAATGAACAAGTGGAAATGAGATATATTCACAATGTAGGATGTAGGAGAGTCATATAAACAATTCCAGGTTGATATTCATACCGATACTGAGTTGAATTTCAACATGTTAACCCATTTGAGTTTTATAATTTGTAAATTGGATATGTACAAATTGAAATTTATGTACATTTGAGTTTATTAGATTTAAAATAACAAATCATTTCTATGTGTTTGAATAAGTTTATATATATATATATATATATATATATATATATATATATATATATATATATATATATATATATATATATATAGTATTTCTTTGAATTGCTTGTGCAGTGTTAACATATAACAAACAAAAATAGCATAATACATCAAGGATTTCTTAGAAATTAATCGATAATTATAGTTAAAATTTATTATGTACCTTAGATATGAATATGCTAACACACATAAGATATCCAAGAATAAGATAGAAAATCCCCTTTACTTGATTATATCAAAATACTTTTAAGGTAGGGAAACATCTTACAATTATCCTTTTATGTAAGGAACTCACCCCTGTTCACTTTCGTCTTAAGGTTGGGTGACCTCTCAATGAGATAAGCTCCAAATACAATATTCTTCCACACATCCCATAAGGAGGAATTATTCATAGATAACAAGAAAACCCTAATCATAACAACCTTCTAACTACCTAGTGGACCTTCTTTAATGAGACCACATTACATTTATTCAATACTAAGTAATATAGTGGGCCTTATTTAATAATAAAAAACATAGTGGACCTAGTTCACCTTAAACTGAACGACCTCCACTATTTTACTCTAATAAGTCATCCCCCCCTATTATACCCCTAGGGAGGATCCCAACAAAATCACATTGACGAGAATTTTTTAGAGAAAATGGATGCAACTAAAATCAATGAAATGGGACAAGTGATTCCCAATCACACTGCATAATAACATGTAAGTCAAAACACATTTCAAGGATAAACAATGATACCACAAACTCAAATTTTATGTGTTTTAGTAAAACACGAAACGTTAAGAGAGGCAACTAGATAATTGGGTGTTAAATCTAGCCAAGAGGATAAGATAAACAATAAGTTATCATAAAACTTAGTTAAGATGTCATCCTCACTTGGAAATAGGTGATTTTACATATGTGAAGGATACTCATAGAGAAATAATAACAAGTGTTGTTGCACTAGAAACTTCAACAAATCTTTTAAATGTTAATGATGAAAAAAATATAAAAACTTGGACCAAGAAAACACTGCATAAGCATAGAAAAGCTAGAAAAACTAGGGTTGAATTAGGTAAGAATGATGAACTTTCTTGTTGGGCTATTATTTGTAGACTCTTTGCTCAAAGAATCTAACAAATAATGTCAAGGTTAGGGTTTAAAGGTCTTGGGATCTAATTCTCACGTCTTACCAAATGAAAAGGATGTCATGTAACACCATATATCAAGTGGTATGCATAAACCATATACCAAATATATAGTTTATGCAGCTCTATGATCTGTCACTAATATAAAAACTAATAGAGAAAATAAAAATGAGAATAGTTTTCTAATATAAAAACTAATAGAGAAAATAAAAATGAGAATAGTTTTCTATAACTTTTAATGTCGGCTGCGCATCTGGTGTAGTGGTATCATAGTACCCTCCCACGGTACTGACCAGGGTTCGATTCCCTGGATGCGCATTTGTAGTTTTGTGAACTCTACATTTCCTGAGTGCAAGTTTTATTTGTCGATACGTTTGGCAGAAGGGAAAGTAGAAAGCAATAATTATGTTGTTGCGCATAACTACGAAATTGAATTATACCACGGTTCTGACCCGGGTTCGAATGCCGAGATGGGTATTTGAAGTTTTATTTTTATTATGATAATGGAGAACACAAGAATCAAACAAGATAAATATGATGAAAATAGACAAGAACAAACTAGAATCCATTCGATTACAGTTGTCTGGGTGGTGTAGTTGGTTATCACGTTAGTCTCACACACTAAAGGTCCCCAGTTCGAACCTGGGCTCAGACATCATTGACTGTACTCGATAATGCTTTTGAGCATGAAAATTTAGATAAAATTTAGATAATAAGTGCAATGAAATCTTTGACACTCGGCCATCAATCACAGTCCCCAAAACCATATGATTACATTTTTTTTTCAGCAGAAAAGAATTTCAATGATTGTTGGAGCATGCAAATTTAGATATTAAATGTAACAGAACACTCAGCCATCAGCGATAGTCACCAAAATTGACATTTGAGTTTGGTCTTAAAAGAGTTGCCACGATTGTTGAAACATATCAAGATTTAGCGATAGAGAGAAAAACAAACTATAGCTGCTTGGTCTTGAAAGATTTTCAGCAGAAAAGAGTTTCCATGATTGTTGAAGCATATCAATATTTGGCGATACAGAGAGAAAAACAAACTAAGGCTTCCCAAAATGATAATTTAATGAGCCTAATTATTTTACTGATATATGATGTGGATGTTCATACAACAGCAAAAGAGTTTCAGCAGAAAAGAGTTTCCATGATTGTTGAAGCATATCAATATTTGGCTATGCAGAGAGAAAAACAAACTAAGGCTTCCCAAACTGATAATTTAATGAGCATAATTATTTTACAGATACATTATGTGGATGTTCATACAACAACAAAAAACAAATTATTCATTACATACTTTAGCGTAGACAACTCTCACACCAACATTCTTGTTTGGCGATCATGAAGACCAAGCATTTTTTATTTACAAATAAAATTAATAATGAGAGGTGAGAAGCCTTTGACAACTTAAGCTTATTCTTGAAAATTTTGCTTCAATCCACTTCCAATCAGCTTCTTACTTCATACTCACATTCTCTTTCGTCGCAGCGTAAAGACTAATACTCTCTACTCTAATGTAGTCGTTGTGAAGGAATGCCAAGGAATAGAGGGAAAATGTTTTAAAAAACCACCCCCACCTTCACAATCATCCATGTCAATATTATAAAATTAAAATCAAACTTGGAATAATAAGAGGTCTTAAATTCGTTTATATATTAAAAAATTGTGATTTTATTCAAATTTATATAGACAAATTTTCATGAAAAAACCAAAACATATAACGAATTCAAATTCTAACTCTGAAAAATATTTTTCAAATTCAACAATGAAATGTATTTTTACTTTTACACTTTTGTTAATTTTGTTTAAAATTTAGAAAGAAATTGTTGGATCTGTAGATTTAAGTAATTAAATTTGTATAATTAATTGCTCAAAGTTTTTGAGGGTTTAAATCTATTTATATATTTAAAATTTTAATATAAACAACAAAAAAAAAATTATGATTTCATCTAAATTTATATAGACAAATTTTCATGAAAAAACCAAAACATATAACGAATTCAAATTCCAACAATGAATTGCACTTTTTGGAGAGATTTGATTCAACAGTAGAAATGATAAGACAGTGGAATTAAGAATTGGAATTGGATGCGCGGCTCTTCTGCGTACGATGACTATAAATTCAGATGACCATGGCAGCTGGAATAGCTCAGTGGTTTATAGCGTGTGGCTGTTAACCACAAGGTCGGAAATTCAAGCCATCCATCTATCTTATAATTAGATATTTAAATATTTTTCATTTTCTTAAAGATAGTGGGCATATTAATTTGGTTAATAAAAATCATTAATTTGGCATATTAATTTGGCATATTAATTTGGTTAATAAAAATCATAAAGATAGTTTCGGTTAATTTGGTTATTTAAAAATCATAAAGGTCGGAAGTTGGTATATTAATTTGGTTAATAAAAATCATAAAGATAGTTTTGAGTGTTTTTAAGTTTTGGTTTTTTTCTAGCTTTTTTTTTTAGATATTTGTTCAAAATTTGACAAGAAATTGTTGGATATGCATATTTGAATGGTTAATTTTGTATAATCTGAGTGCTCCATGGGTTTTTGCATGCTAAATCCATTTATGCATTCAGAAATGAATTTTAAACAACATAAAATAGTGATTTTGTTTAGGCAAAAAAAAGTCAAAACTTAGAACGCCTTAGTTGAATTGGTTGGTGTCACTATTACTAGGACATTGTCCATACTATTTTCAAAATGGGAAGAAGTACCATAAAGTTTCTAAAGGATTTATTTCGAAGGAAAAAAATGCAATTCGAATTATCTTATTTGAAAATTGGTTCACTATCTTAGCGGCCATGTCTTCTCATAGCACAATGACAAATGCATTTGATTTGAATAGTTTTGTCTTCTTAGAACATAGCAAATTAATTTGCTTTAAATGTGATATAGAATAGGTTGTAAATGGGCATCATCATAAGCATTCTTGAAACAAATGGAATCCATGATGTAGTATGGAAAAATCATGAGTTACATCTAAATTTAGTGGTGAATCACCTTTAGAACTTTGACTCACTTACTAAAAGGTGTGGTTTATAGTGTCTTTGGCTTCATGATTTCTTTGGATGTAAGATGACACATACATTAGATAATTGGAATTAAGAAAAAGAATCAATTTCTTTTAACCAAAAGAAAATCACTTGAATTAAGAAAAATAATCAATTTCCATTAACAAAGTCAACTCATATAATGTTATTAATCTCATCTTAAATTACATGCATAGAATCTAGATTGAAATAAAGGAATTTAACAAAATTGAAAGTGTATCACTTTGTATAACATTGAAAGAAAATTAATTTCCTAAATCATTGTAATGAAAATAAGCTAATTTGTAATCCAATAAGAAGACAGTTTTCATAAAATCTAGATTGAAATAAAGGAATTCAACAAAAATGAAAGGGTATCACTTTGCATAATGTGCAAGTCCATACATTGAAAGAAAATTACTCTCTGTTTTTTCCAAAGAAAATTTGCTCGAAATTATATTAAGCTTATAATTTCATTTACATCATCAAAACCATGCCAATGGTCTTCCCACAGTTCAGTACAAAACATAACTAATCACTACTAAGGATAGATTTAACTGTCCTCATCCAAAAAATCTCTATCATTCCTTGACCCAACTGAGCTAATCCAGTTTGATGATGATTACTAATCCATCACAATAAAGGATATTGGATCATACAACAATATTCACATTCTTCAAAAAGCAAAATATAGTTCTGTTCTTCACATAAACATAAACAAAACTCCCAAATATCCAATATACTAAGGCTTACCCAAAAGAGATACCACCATTAAAAGAGATTTATATGAGTCGATGGTTCAACCTTCCCATTATCCATAAAGTAATAAGCTATTCTATCTGCAGACCTGAGCAGTGCTTGTTTTGAGAGGTGATTTGCTTCCTTGTTGTGCTCCTTGTAGATGTGTATATAGCTGATTTCTTGAAACTGTGAAGATAATTCCTTGGTTCTGTGTTTCCAACCTTCTAAATCGTTGGAATTTAAAATACAAATGTTGTTGAGCCAATCAAGAATAACCTTCAAGTCACCAAATATTTTTAGCTTTTTAATATTCCATATATTTGCCAAGATTAATGTCACCCATGCCCCCAGTAATTCAACTTTTGAATTTGTGCCACTGCCTCCATTTATGTGCCATCTACATACTTTTTGAGAAGAAAATTTGAAGACTCCCCCAATCCCACAGTTCAAGCCCTTTAAAATAGATGCCCCATCGAAGAATGCAATTATATGATTAGTAACTTGTATCACCGAGCTCCTTTTAATAACATTTTTTATTTTTGGGTTGTTGCCAGGGAAAAAGCTCCTAAGAGTTTTAATAATGATATCCATCAAGTAAGGGGTTTTAGCCTCGAATAAAACTTGGTTTCTTTTGGCCCAAATGTTACAATAAAGATGGACAACCAATATAATTAGACAGTCTTTGTTTCTCATCCAGGCCTCAAAGAAATGTCAAAGTGACTGTCCATTCTAGTGAAAAATTTTGTTGAGACAGATAGCTAAATTTTTCCAGACCGTTTGAGTAAATCGGAAGTGAACAAAGAGATGATCCACATCTTCATTTTCTGTCTTGTATAAGGGGCACCTCCCAGGACCTTGCCAACCTTTACCCTGCAATACTTGCCACGTTAGTATTTTGTTTTCGACAGCCATCCAAATAAAAAGTTTTTTCTTCAATTGAATTTCCCACTTCCATAATTTGTATTTCCACCCATTCACCTGTGGCCACTCAAAGGTAGAAATAAGCGCTGCATAAATATTTTTTACTGTCATTCTACCTGAGGAATCCCCTCCTGTCCAAATTAGAGTGACCTCCTTCTCACTAAGAGAAATCCTTGCCTCATTTAAGTTTATACAGTATTGATCCCATTCTGATTCTATATTACCTGAGATCCCGGGATCCTTTTCGCTAATCCATTTCTCAGATAAGATAATCGGGTCTTGATATACCGATGCCAGATTTAGGGTAAAAATCCCTTTTTGAGTGAGGATTGTTTTCATCTGATTGGACATGATGGCCTTTTGTCTTAAGCTAATTGTTTGATCTCTTCCTGGATAAATGTTACTTCCTTTCCCTAGTGTCTAGCTCAACCAATGAAGAATTACATGTATTGAATGTACCATGTTGTTCCACATCCTCGATGCCGCATTCAATTTATGATTATTCAACCTTACCCAATCAATAATCGTAAAAATTTTCATGTACTTATCTCTTAAGAGTTTATGCCATATCCCTTGTTGAATCAAGACCCTCCACAATGAGTTTGCGTTGAGTTCCATATTGAATAAGGACAGATTTCTAATTCCCCGTTCCCCCAATTTTTTGGGTCTTGATAGTAGATCCCATCTACATAAATGGATTTTTTGAGAATCTTTGCTTCCATTCCACAAAAACTTGAACATCAATTTCTGAATTTGATTTAAAATGAATCGAGGAATGACTTCCATTGACATCCAATACATTGGTTGGCCTTCTAAACCTAATTTCACCAGAGTATATCTACCCCCCAATGAAAGCCATCTATTGCACCATACCTCTATCCTCTTCATAACTTTGGTTAGGAGCCCGTCCCAATCTTTATCTTTGTAGGATCCAATATTTAACCAATAGCCCAAATAGTTAAACCCCGTAGACAATTCCATAAAATAATAGGGGAGGATATTTTTGTAGGGAGTAAGATCATTACTTGGCATTCCTGCATGAAGAACTGTAGATTTGGACTAATTAACCATTAGTCTAGATTCTTTGCAGAAAAAACAAATGATTTTGTCTATTTCCCACCATTCCTTTAAGTCCACCCTCATCAAGATAATAATATCATCGACAAATAAAACATGTAGAATATTATAAAGACAAGGAAATTTTATACCTGAGATTTTACCTTCTCCCTAAGCAGATTTCAACAGTAGATTGAGCCCTTCCATAACAAGGATAAATAATAGGGGCGACAAAGGACATCCTTGTCGCAACCCCTTACCATTTCTAAATAAATCTGTCGCTTCTCCATTGATTAAAACAACGAAGGTAGGTGAAGAAACACAAGCCATTATCCAGTTGGTCAGTTGAGTTCCGCATCCCGTTGAAATAAGAATGAGTCTTAGAAAGTCCCAATCTACACAGTCACAGGCCTTCCTTAAATCCAGTTTTAATACCAGTGCACTTAATTTCTTTTTTTTAATACTGTGTAAACTTTCATGTACTATTACTATAGCTTCTTGGATTCTCCTCCCATGGAGAAAGACAAATTGTTCTTCATAGAGAGTTCTTGATAGGTAGGGTTTGATCCGATTGGATGTAATCTTGGAAATTAATTTATAACATAAATTACATAAAGAAATCGATTGGAAATCATCAAAGGTATTGGGATTTTGTGCCTTCAGAATTAATGCCAAGAAGGTTGAATTTAGGCTACCCCCCACTGATCCCAATCTTCTCATTTCTTCCACCATATCAAGAAGATCCTGGCCCACAACATCAAAGAAATGAGTGAAAAATTCAGAGGTCCATCCATCCGGGCCTGGGCTCTTGGCTTTTTTGAACTTGAATAGAACCGATTTTAATTCCTCCAAGTAACCAGTTGTGCAAGGCTAATTGAGTCCTCCTCCTTAAATATCTTTAGGAAAATACCAGCAATATTGACTTTCTCAGCCATGTTTGGTGTCTCTTGTTCCTTGTAGAAGCATTTGAAATGCTCAAAGGCTACCTTTGTTATAGCTACCGGCTCTATAAATTTTGACCCTTCATTATTTGTAATTTCCCAAATGTGTTTTCTAGCTCTATTGAAATTTACAAAGTTATGAAATAATTTTGTGTTATTGTCTCCACTCGACAGCCAAATATCTCTACTGCGTAACCTCCAGGATTCTTTTGTACCTCTAAGGATCACGTTTCTTTCCAGTTCTTTTTGTCATAGGATCCTTCCTTCTTCCAGATTTGTAGTATCTGCATTCAGGATACTGATAGAAGACTTGATACCAGCTTCTAATTCTTTAATTATTTCGAAGTTCTTTTCCTCTTTCTTTCCAAACCAAAGTTTTTTTTTTCCTTTTAAAATCTTTAACTTTCAAACGAGCCTATTTTGGAACCCAAATTTTGTCAAGAAAATATGATCATTCCAAGTTGCGTGAACCAAGTTCCCAAATTCCGAATTCGTTAGATAGTGAGAATTAAATTTGAAAGGAATGGCTTTTTTATTCGGAAAGGCTTCTAGCTGTAAGAGAATAGGTGCATGGTTTGAGATGAAAGGATATTCAACCCATGACCAATAAACCCCCACCTCTAATAACAAGTCTTCTGCGACTATACACTTGTCTAACCTTCTTGCCACTGCTTCGCCCCCATCCTGTCGTTTCTCTATGTCGGGACCAACTTTGCCAGCTTCACATCTATCATCTTTCTATCCCCAAAAAGATCCTTGTAAAAATCATCAAAAGTAGTTTTCCGGGGCGCTAACAAAATTTAGGTCACCAACAATAATAATATTCTTGATATCTAGTAAACCACTTTCGACAATCAGCTTCCATAATTTTATATGTTCCATACATGGACCATAAGCATTCAAGAAAGATAACTCCCGATTGTCCTTTATGATTGTACCTATTAACAATATGGCACCAATTGTAAGAAAAGGCACTAGATCGAAAATAAAAGGATCCCAAGAGACCAATAATCCCCTGGAAGTACCCAAAGCATTGACTGCAGATGTCACCCATGAGAGTCTAAGGGCATGCATGAAATCTTTGGAAATTTGTGTTGAAACCAATGTTTCCTGAAAAAAAATGATTTATGGGTGAGTTTGATCCAACAGTCTTCTAACCGAGGCCTCTTTTAGGGTGCTTCCCATCCCTCTGATATTCAAAGATAATAGTAACATTATTTTTCCTGTGCCTGGGATTTCACTTCTCTAAGAGACCCTCCATCTATGGGAGAGGAAGAGAAATCAATTTTATCCTAAATATGGGAAGCCAGTTTTTTCTGGGAACTTCTAGTTTTTAATGGGGACAAATCTATCCCCACCCCCCTCGACCAAGAAAATTATTTCCCCTCCCCAGATTTAACGCGGTAAGAAGTTCCTTTAGAATCCTATCTAGATCCTACCACCGATTTCCCTTTATAGACAGGTAACTTTGTAATATCTTTATTTCCCCTGACAAAAGGAATGAGTGAGTCGAGGACATCACTAAGAGTAGGTTCATCCAACTCCAGTTCACCATAACCTGATAGAATTTGAGAGCATGATCCATTTAATGGATTTTCATCCAAAGGGGATTCGTTGTTGATGGTCAAAGTCTCAGTCATGGGTCGGGATTCCAGTGTGGGGGGCTTAGTGGCAACCTCAAAATCATTAACTGTTACCTCAGTCCCAACTAAGTTTAGTGTGTTAGGCCTTGTCAAACTCTCAATAATAAAAAAAGGGTCAACTAAAATATTACCCTCCTCAGTTGTTGGCCTCGAGACACCAGAGGTAGTTGCCCGCAACCAAGAAGGATTTTCTAAAGATTCTTTTTTCCAAACTGAAAGTGATGAAAAAAAACCAGGGCAGTTTCGTTTCANGGCCTTGTCAAACTCTCAATAATAAAAAAAGGGTCAACTAAAATACTACCCTCCTCAGTTGCTGGCCTCGAGACACCAGAGGTAGTTGCCCGCAACCAAGAAGGATTTTCTAAAGATTCTTTTTTCCAAACTGAAAGTGATGAAAAAAAACCAGGGCAGTTTCGTTTCAGCTTACCAGTAAGTGTGGTGTCAAAGTCCTGCTCCAAACAAGTTGAATCCGAGACGAAGTCGGTGCCTTCACAATCCAAAGAATCATAATCAGTCATGTACTCCGGAGGGTACCTTAGTAATAGTGACTCCTCGAATTCCTCCTCCAGTGGTTCTCCTGTTCATTTCCAGCGTAAACGACCAGTACCCTTGCAGCGACTGCAGCAAAATGGTAGCCCCAAGTAGTCCAATTTCTATCTCAAATGATGACCACACCATTCAATATCTATTACCTCTAAAAGTCCACCATGTAAGTCCATTTTTGTTAAAATCCTGGCCACCTTCCTCGAAGAATCTGTCAAATATTTTGGGTCCACTGCAAGAAACCTCCCTAGAGAGTTTCCAATAGATTTCAGCGCCCCATGATTAAATAGATGAATCGGGAGGCCAGGCAGAAGTACCCAGAGATGACAGGACTAGAAGTGTTCCGTCTTTGGGTCAAAAGCCACTCTCCAATTCTTAAGTAGTAAACTATAGCTCCCCAATAGCCAAGTCGAGTCCAAAAGTCTGGTAGCATCCTCAGGGGATCTACAAACGAAATCGAGCCACCCTTTCGATTAGTGGAAAATTTATGGGCTATAACCCAAAAAGGTTTTCCAGCGGTGTTCTAGCCATTTCAAGAAGCTACCCTTGCAAAGGTAAGGATACAATAACCTACCCACCACACCACAGAGAGATAGCCTCGTTTTCTCTTCTAGGTCCACGTCAGCTCCAAGTACCATCTTTCACACCTTTCTGTTCGACTTCCAAGCTTTTTTCCTTCTGAGTTCAGTTGGTTGTGTAGCAGTGCTTGGGTAAACTCTCTGCTTATTAGTAAATTCCTTCCTATAACTTAGCTCAGTAATAAGAGAAGAATCCCTCTTTACTATCGGAGCAGATGTCTTGTAGAAACCTTTCCGACTCTGTGTAAAACCATCACCTAAGCACTGCTTCGGCGGAGTATCAATTGACTTCTCTAACCCTACCTCAGATGGGTAATAGGGCATCTTTTTCTCGATAAAACGACTAGTGGAAGTAGTGTCAAGTCTAGTAGAAGGAGATAGAACAGTTGTCAATGAGGTAGTCCTATCACCTAACCTGCACGCCACATAACAATTTAATGGTAATGATTGTGTCTAGCCCCCACATAGTTCATCTATCTCCGTGAGGAAGCCCTCATATTGTCACCCCAGATCGTCGTCGATGTTCAATAACTTCGTTGCATGAGTAGAAACAAAACTTATGTTGTTTTTAGCCATGTGTCCTCCGCTAAAACACCAACCGAGAGTAGGAGTCGGTTCAGTTTCCTAGAGAGGAAATATGACCCAGTCTTCTAGCTCCATCGGTGCAAAGGATAAAAAATAGTTAATGGGATCGATAAAAGATAAACAATAAAATCTCAATCCATAGGCCCAACACATGCAAGTTAATGAATAATCACCCATGAAAAGGAGTGCCATAGATGTCAGCCTAAGTAAAAATTCCGCTAAAAATAAGAGCAACCAAATTTAAATCCAGGGAGAAAAATATTACACAGTAGTTTCGAAGTGTAAAGGATGGAAGCTAGAAAAAAACCTCTTCTATAAACATGGCAAATAACTAAAGAAAAACCCATTAGAGAGGGCTCAATGACCAAAAAACCACATAAGGTTTAGGCTATCTAAACCCAATCTTAAGTCCACTAGAAAAAACCTTAGTAGTTTATGCCATTGTTGTTCCAGTTCGTTTCTTAGTTCCTGCTCATTCTCCATTTCAAAAACTCCACTCACATACTTTTTTTTTTTGGCTGAGTCACTTTTAAAAGAAAATTACTCTCTTAAATAATTGTAATCAAACGAAGCTCATTTGTAATGTAATAAGAAGACACAATTTTCTAATAAATGATAGTTGAAGATTCAAAAGTTGAATATCATTGGGTAAATATGATTTGTAATTCAACATAAAAAAACAGGTTTTCATTTGAAGATAGATGAATACTCAACATTGAATATTAGAACTTCAATGCAATTTCTGTCATGAGACTCATTATCCCTATCATGAGACTCATTATCGGGGATAATGAATAACACCAAAAAATTATTATATTTCTTTTTAAAATAAGGAATTTGTTTTTTAATTATATATACATACACATTTTATGAACCATAATTTAAAAAAAAATGAAAAATTTTGGAGTAAAAGATAGATGAAAAACAAGGAAGTGTGTAATTTTTTTGAATAAAAGATAGAAAGAAAACTTAAATTTGAATACTAAAGATTGAATATAATTGTATCATGAGAGGAGCCCATCGATAAGAATCATCAATAGGAATTATAGGGTTATGAGTGGAAACATTTGATTAATAATATTTGGAGAGGAGCCCCATCAACATAAATTTGAGGGTTATGATGAAACATTTGATGAAAAATATTTGAAGAGGAGCCCCATAAACAATAAGTTTATAGGAATTTGAGAAGGAAAGAATTCCCTATTTTCTCACCAAAATCGTTAATGGGAATTTGAGTAGGAAAGAGTTTCCTATTCTCTCACCAAAACTATTAATGTGAAAGTAAAATGTGTATATATTACTTCAATATGAAATTATATATGTTTGTTGAAAAACAAAAAAAATATGTTTGTTGAAAAAATTAAGACATTTGGAATCTCAAAGGAGAGTTGATTTGTTAGGAAATGGGGCTAAGATGGAAGACCACATTTTAGCTAGTTTGTAAAGTTATTGTTTTTATGGATAAGTGTTGTAATCTAGGGAATTGTAAGTAGATGTTACCATTTGTTCTTCACACGAAGAAATAAAATACAATGAACTAATATACAAGCACACACATAGACAAAGTAGAAGAATACATAAGTAATGGAGAGATATGTAACATCCCACTCTTGCGCGCACTTCTGCTATGACCTTTCCTTGAGGACACTTGTGTGCAACTGATCGGGTTCCTTATATGATTGATTGTTTCACTTATGGATTATGATGATAATTTTGGATAGGGTGATATGTTATTTGATTATATTTGTATCGACAGGTGCTATTGAATGGTTTCTCCTGAGTGTGCAGGACTCTGTACTGATTGAGGATGGCGAGGGAATCGATGGACCTCCTTGAACTTCGGATCGAGTCAGGGAGTGGATTGTTTATGGTTTGAGTGTTTTTTTTATTTCATATGTGACATATGACTGGTAAACTATGATGCTGATTTTGGATCGCTGACATGTTTCATTGATGGATGCAGGCTGATGATAGCTTGCTAATCAGACTCACATTTGGAGTAAAGGGGTCATGCACGACAACCAAAGGTATTGAGGGAGAGGTGTGGCAACAACCTTGCCACAGCCTACTAGCACTCTCATCGTGGCTCGAACTGTATGTTAATGATTACCTAGTTTGAGAGATATACGATGTCGTGAGGGAAGACCGTGACAGTGGCTCACGATGATTCTAAGGGGCACACAATAAGGCATGGTCCTTATTCCTTAAAGGCCCTTAGTCTCCCACAAGGTCACCTTATGTAGTATTGACTCCAGGGGTTTGACGTCTACCAAAATCAGTCAAAAGGCGAGCGGCACCCTTGGAGCACGTAGTGTGTCTTGAAGGGCACGTCACATAAATGAAACATGAGTGAAGGCGAGTGGCACCCTTGGAGCATGTAGTGCATCTTGAAGGGAACATCGCAATTGTTAAAACTAGTGAGTTAATGAACCTAGGTACCTAGAAAACAACATCTTGTTTTGATCTGGTTAGCCTTAAGATAATTGTTGCATGATTAAAGTTTAAAAATTATAAAATTTTCCTTAAAAACAAATTTTCTAAGCCTAGTTGAATTTAAGCCTAGGTTTAAATAGGATATGAGAATGAAAAATTAATTAAGCAATTAATAAAGGGGGGATGAAGAAAATTTGGGGTGAAAAAAAGTTTAAAAATTAATGGAGGATTAAATTATTTAAAAAGATTAAGTGTGCTTATGTGCAAAACTTGCTAATTTCGAAATTAGACAAAAAGGGGAAACTTGAATACAATAAGAATGTGAAACATAGAAGAGAATCTGGTCTGGAAAACTTTCTAATTTCGAACTCAACTAAGTTGTAAGAAAAGCGACAGTCTTTAAGAGAATGTAAGAGAATAAAGGGACATCGAGGAGCGTTTTTAGGAACGCCTTTATGTGGGTGAGGGAAATAGGCAAATTAAATTAATTAATTAATTAAATTTGTGGTGCAACTAAGGGATCAGGTGACAAGTGTATGGGGGATAATATTCCTATTAAAACTTTAATAAAAATAAATTAATGTGCATTTGGGAAACTAGTCACTAAGAGAACTCTATAAAAGAAAATGCGGAGGAGGAGAATGGATCACGACTGGTAGGCGTAAGGTTACGCTGCCGATATTTTTCTTGAATGGTTTTTCTTGTGGGAGTTGGGATGCCCAACTCGATAGGGAGTGGTAGCTCGACCTTCCAAGGTGAGCTGGGAGATAGATTTTTATCTGTTTTTTGTGTGTGTGGCCCCTTTTAGGCTTGAGGGGCTCAGAGGAAAGAAGAGTACCCCTAGTGTTGAAGGGGAGGTACCGGTGTGGTCTCAGCGATTAGCAAGCGGGACCAAGGAGGATCGCCAGCAACTGAAGAACATCAACAAGTCCATCCAATGGTTACAGTAATCTTATTAAGTTGTGATTTTTTGTTAAAAATTTATGTATGTACTCTCTAGAAGTATTTTCGCAACAGTTACGATAATATTATTAAGTTGTAAATTTTGTTGATTATTTTTGTATGTACTCTCTATAAGTATTGTCGCAATGGTTACAGTGATTTTAAATTGTAACAGATGTATTTGTACTTTGTTACAACTGTGCTAAAATCTAAGTTCGAAATGAAAATTCCTTGATGATATTATGTTTAATTAAAGGAGTCGATGCTTGATGTCACTTCAACTCGTCAACTAAGTCATTGGAAAAATTGTGTTAGCTCTCCTTCCTTTTGTGCAACCCTGGAGTCTTGTTTTTCTAGCTACTAGTTGAAATTCCCTTGGGATTGCTAGACATTACTGATCCCCTACTTTTAGTTACCTTGTCTCGATGCAAGTTAATGGTGGTCGTTGCCTTGACCTGCATTTAAAATATTAATTAGAATAAAATTTTAAGTGAATGTTAGATGGTCGGAGTAGGTACATAAATCAATCTGATCGTTTCCCTTAATTATCAATGCCTTTTTCAATTTTTTTTTTACCCTTTTGGGGCGGAGAGTTGATTTGTTTCCTTGATTCACCCATGACCATTTGGGCATTGTATTCTTGTAATTTATTTTAATGGCATGGTAGAGAATGATTGTTTCCTTGGGAACATTTAAGCTTAATCCAAATTTTTACTTTATCCTTTAAACATTTACTGAAACCATTGTTGTTCACCCCTACCCTCGCATTAGTCGAAATTCCTTATAGGAATTCACGCTAGCGCCACTCTAGACCGGTATCAACGACTTTCGTGGGTAGGGGTTCTCTAGTGGATTGTTGGGATGATTTCTTCCTCGAGGGACGACCAACCTTTGTTTTCTCGGGTTCAAGTGATCTCGAGACTCCCATAATGAGTCTTCTTTCATATCTCTCATTGCCTGCCTACTGCATACCACCATTTTCGTTGCTTTCCCACTCATATCTTGGAATTCTAAATCTCGACGAGTGATCCCTGTTCTGTTGTTGTGTTGATTAAAGCCTACGAAATCTTGAACCGTAATCAAATATTTGCAGTCCTGACTTGTAAACCTGATATTGTGGAGAGTTAAGTGACGGTTTTTCCTTCTTTAAAAATTGTTTTTTAGGCTGAAATTGTAAAGGAGAATTTAATGCAGGAAGAATTTTATATTTCAGTTAAATTTGATTCGGTTAATATTAGTTTATAAATGGTATTCCAGTTAAAGTCCTATTATGGTTAATTTCTAATTCCAGTTAAACGGTATCCTAATTTTAATTCCAGTTAATGGCACTTTTAAATGGTAATACAGTT
>JASDQU010099706.1:748536-801890 GCA_032191745.1 Picea mariana | reverse complement strand
CTTGGGCTTCCCTCTGATTCGTTCTCTCATGTGTGCAGGTTGGCGAGGATTTGCGCTAGGAGCGAGCAGTCGGAATTGCAGGTAGCAGGTGGACCGAGTAGCCGTGAAGGCCAAAGTGTGCTTGCGTCGAGAGGGGAGGATCCCTTCCGATCGCGAGCTGGGAGGAAGAACGTAAGATACAGACCAAGCCATGTTGTTGTTATGTGGGAAGCGTAGGGTGGCGTAAATTCCCCTGCTCTTGCCCATCAAATCCATTTAAACGCTTTCATTTCCCGGGACGGTAGAGCCCTGCGGCACGGGGCGATCACGTGCCCGCGCATGGTTCTGCAACGCGTCCCGTCCTGTTCTCTGCCACATGGAATCCACTAACACCCCATCCGGGGAAACATATAGTAAATGTTACTCAAGTTGAATTATTCCAAAATTTTCAATAGAGTAATACTCACATTAAAATTTTACTTAGCATATTTGTGAAACTTAAACCATGATATATTAAGTTTATCATTGTCTATGATACATGTTATTGTTGTTACTATGTCAAATATCAATTGTATTACAATATATGGATTCCTATATTTTGAAAAACAATGGACACATAACCCTCCTCCTTCCATTGTTCATGAATTTATATCCAATATGACAATTCGAAGGTGATGAGTTATTTTATCAAAAAAAATCTCAACAATGTTTTGATCCTTCTATTATTCATGAATTTATATCCAACATATTATGACAATTCGAAGGTGATGAGTTATTTTATAAAAAAAATCTCAACAATGTTTTAATCTAACATTTTTTAATACTAATGAATCTATTGATCTCAACAATCCTTGATTTTTTGATCTGACATCTTTTAGTACTAATACATCTTTTAGTATTAATGAATCTATTGATCTCAACAATCCTTGATTTTTTGATCCGACATCTTTTAGTACTAATGAATCTATTGATCTCAACAATCCTTGATTAATAGAGATCATTGTGAAGTGGAAGAGATATGAATATCTTACTTACAATCCTATAGGGTATTCAATTGCGACAAAAAATGATTCATTTGTTTGAAGACAATTATCCATTAACATATTTCATGAACAATTTTAGGGATCAGACATATTTCAAAGGTTTGAGTGATCGGACGTTAAAAGAGCACAAAGTTTTGATACCACCAAACCACTGTCAATATAGGTGTCTCCTTCCTGCTTAAATCAAATATTTTCAAAACTTTGGAAAACTATTTTCCAAAGCTCCGATACCACCTTGGTATTAGGCTTGTCACCTTGTCATTTGGTAGTTGAAAACATTTTATTCATCCCCTGCATGATCAAAGAGAGACTAATGAATAATTAACACGTGTATTCTCATAAAGGAAATAAAAAATGTTAACTTAATAAAATAACAAATCCGTCACCTTTTTTATTTTCACCATTTGACATACGAAGATTGCAGGCGCTCGAGTCAAGGATTGTTATCAACAGTTTAAAGGGGAAAAGTTTTATTTATCAAAGTTTTATTTCATAGACCAAGGATGCTTTGGTCTATGAAATTATATTAAGGTTTGTTTTTAAAATAACCAAATCAGTAAATTCAATTTTGTTGATTTTCTTTTTGATATCATTCATGAACAATTAGAACATTTTGAGGAATGGAAATTTAGTTTTAGGTATTAGTAAGTAAGATAAGTCATAATTATGATTTGTTTAATTCTTGGGTATGATAATGATGTTTTAGTTGAAGAAACTATATCAGGGTTTGTTTTTAAAATAATTAAATTAACTAAATTCAATTTGTTAATTTTCTTTATGATATTATTCATGAACAATTAGAACATATAGAGGAATGGAAAAAAATTAAGTATAGGTCATCCCTAGTATATCTTTTGATATATCAATAATTAGTTCACTTCCAACATTTAGATTTGAAGAAAATTGATCTAAYATGGAAAATTTTATTTAGTCATTGAATGGACTCAAATTGTGAAAGATTATGATTAGAAAGATGGTTACAAAGTTTTTATTGATCAAGTCATCATGGATATTCCATATGTTCTATTTCACAATGAGTTTCCCTAAAGAATGTTCTTTAAGTGTAAAACTTCCTTGCATCTAGGACAACAAACAAAATTTGGAGATTGGTACATTTTGGAAAATTATTAGTCTCAAGGATTTATGGATCTGAGTTGAGACCCTATAGGTTTCTAGTCTTTCTTATTACTATATAATTTTCCTAGAGTATATAAGACAAATGTTGAACTTAGATTATGTTAATTTTTTTCTAAGAATAAAAAGACCGAACTCTCCATTTACGAGCATAAATTTTCTTTTTCATTACAAGAAATAAAGAAACTTTTGAGATTATAGACAATATGATGAAGGTTTTCAATTTTGAAGAAGATGATCCCTAGTAATATGATCCTTGTCATGTGATTACTAACATGAGACTTGAAGTTGGTTCTACACATTATATTTATCATGTAGATACAGATAGAGAATGATTAGCTAATAAAGAATCATGGGAAGAGGTTGAGAAATTGATACAGGAACAAATCTTGGTCCATCAATGCAAGGAAATGTTACGGAAGAACCTGCTAAAGGTAGTTTGGTATCTTCTTCAATTATTAGAGTCAATGATGATCACACTAAAGCAATTGACATTGTAATCGAAACTCCATAGAAAGCATAATTTTAGAGAAAAACAATGGATGAGCCATTGGAAGAGGATGAGCCAAAACCTCTATTTAAAAGGAAAAATTGTAGCATCCCCAACCCCAAGTTAGGTCATGCCACACAAAATTTATTCCTTTGATACCAGTTTAATTAAAAGTATGCCCTGCATATGATTACAATTATGAAATCAACCAACACAATGAAACTCAAGTCAAGGTGCCAACTATTGCAACTAGCCTACAACCTCTCATTTCCCAGACTTTGTCCCACCCTAAGAAGTGTGCCCCTTCTCTGCTCAATAGTCCTTTGATTTCCCCACTTCCCTTATGGGGCTTCAACAACATGTCGAACATAAAGTATCAGAGATCTGTAGCTATTTCCCAACACACAGGGAAGGCAATTCCAAATAGTTCTCTCACTCAAAGAGAATTCTCACGGGCCTAACAACCAACTTCTTCAACATGCAAACATGTCTAACATCCTGCTTCTTTAGCTTAAACTACCCAGGTTGATTGGATACGAACAACTCCCATATGCTTCCAAGTACATGTACAAATGGTGATGACAGGGAGAGTATGGATGGCCAGAGGAATAATGAGAATGATGAGAAGAATGATTAGAATGATGGGAATTACACCAATTTCCCACTTTATATTTGCATGTTCCCAACTTGACACTTGTCATGTTGGGAACTACCTTGTCCCCACTTGCCCCCACTTGGGTGATACGTTCCTTATGATTAGGAACTTAGGGTAAAAATATCATATATCTTAGACTTTACGAAATATTATTGTAATATTTCCTTGGATTAAGCCCCTCTTCCTAGACCCTTAGCTCCCTTCCCATTCTAGTTGAGTTCTAGCTCCCCATACTATTTTTTTTGGTTGGTTTGCATCAGTGATGTATTTTTATTAATATCTAAGTGTGATTACATATTACAATGATAGATTCATTACCATTTTAGCATCTAGGCTCTCCATCCTAATAACTGCACATGCATTTTGGCCTCACAACATATATACAAAAGGCACTTTGACCCAAAATATCATGGCTCACTAGCCTATATATACATTTACAATCTGGGGTTTGGCATAGGGGTATTACACAAGGCTAGACTAAAAAATAGAAGAAGGATCAAGCCCAACATGAGAAGCAAAGAAAACATTTCTTGAGAAATCAATTATTTTAATAACCCAAATCTCATCTTCAAGTCATCCCACTCATAAGGGTGTTGGCACAATAATCCTGGGAAGTGAAGTTTCAATTGAAATATCCATCACAATGAAAAACAAGATATGTTCACTGAAATGAAACTAAATAAGGAAAGTTTCAGGCAAGCAAAGGAATATTTATATTCTTAGATCAATCATGAAGGACCTACTCCATCCAAGTTGTTGTCTTCTATTAACTATGAAAAATGATAGTTTTAGATGGTTGTCTTACAAATTGAGGTTGAAAAAATTGAAAAGGATCTCAGACCCCAAGGTTGTGAGACAAAACAATCACATTTAATTTGAATAATATGCCTCCAGAAGATAAGATTTAATGGCATAAATAGACAAAGAATATATAATTTGTCTAGAGATCTGATTTAAGAAATTATCCATGTCATAAAATTAAAGATGCAAATAATAAGTTAGAGAATCAACTTAAGATTGAAAGAAACATAAACAAAGCTCATCTAACATCAATCAATGACCTGGAACATAAGTTAATTTCTTTGGGACATGGATCAGAGGSCAAAACAACTGCATCCTCCTTGTTGAAGGAAAAATAAAAAGAAATTCAAATATTGAGATAAAAATTGAATATGCTTGTCACAGAGCATGTCCATACCAAATAAATARTTGAACTGGAAAAAGAAAAGGATCGACTTAACAACCAGTTAAAACTTAGGATCAAAACAGCTAGTTGGGACGAATAATTAAAAGGCTTAATGAAGAAAAATAAGCTACATTGGTAGCAAGTCTTCAGAAAGTTATAATTCCCAATGTAGAAATATTAATGGAAGGATTAAAATCAGAACAAATCACAAACCTCAAAGAACATGTATCAACACTACAAAAGGAATTGAAACAAACTAAAGTTGAAGTTCAAGCAAAAAATCAGAAATTGTGGATTTAGAGGCCTAGTTAGCAAAAGAAATACAACAATGAAAACTAATTTTGTTGATATGGTTGCAAAAGATAGAATAATCTCTGATAAAGACCTTAAGATTGCAAGGTATGAATATTTGAAGAAAAAAATTGACCAAAATATTTTTGCAAGAAAATATCTTATTGATGCAAAACATTGTGTATGGAATAAAATAAAAAAGATTATGCAACACATAAGAGGAAATCTAAATGTACTTAAAGACATTGATGTCTATAAAAAAAAAGTGTAAAACTCTAAGTAACCAAAGCTTGGAAATGGTTGGGAGATAAAGTTCACATTCCAAATGATGTCATAAAGTTTGTGAATAATCAGAGTAAAGATGAATTATAATTATTGGATATCAAAGATAAAACTCTTTTTATCATGTTAACCTTAACCAATATAGTTAATATCAAATATAAATATTATCTTCTCAAAGTAAATGTCAAGCAATTCTAAAGTTTGGTCTTGATTTTAGAAACATGTTTATAAAGACATAATTATTGGATATCAAAGATAAAACACCTTTTTGATAGTAACCAATATAATTAATATCAAATATAAATATTATCTTCTCAAAGTAAATGCCAAGCAATTCTAAAGTTTGGTCTTGATTTTAGAAACACGTTTATAAAGACATTTGAAATTGACTTATCAATACCATGAAATAATAAGGTGGTTTTACTTTAAGGATCTTTATGAATAATATCTTTAAAAAAAAATCAAACTATGAACAATTTAATAATTTAATGATGTTATTAGCTCAATTAAAGGATTAATTATTTATGACAAATTATTCAAGCATTTTATGTTATTAAATATTTTCATTAATATTTAGAAAAATTTACCTTCTGCTTATTATAATATTTATATAGAATTAGATATTGTTGGAAGAAATATGCTTAAATAAAAAATTTCAAAAGTGAATGGCAACAAACTGCAAAATAAGAAACAAAGTCACTTTATTGGAATATTCTTCTACTATGATTCAATCTGCTTCTCCAACTCAACTAACAACGTTAGCATCGGTTCTCACGCCATCAGCCCAACCTACATCAACATTAGCTCAAATATTTGCATCAGTGATATCAACTAAGTAAAGAAAGAAGACGAACACGTAGCATGTCATCAGTAACCCTTTTAACAATTGTTCCAATAAATGAGGGGGTCAGTTCCTATCAATAAATGAGGGGGTCAGTTCCTATCATGATCTCTAAATTTGGAAATTGTTATTACTTCAACAGAAAACAATTAGAGGAAATTTGAGAGAAAAGGAAAAACAACATAGGCGAAAGGGGTCTTTGTCAGATTGAGAAAAAAAATTGTTTCAGTGGTCTTTTCTATCATAAATGCCTTGATTATGGACACTCTTTGATAAGGGCCTTGTTGAAAACCTACTTCTATTTTTTCTTAATCATGGGAATTTATAATTTGTTAGAGTTCTTGGGCTAGCTAAGCTCAGAATTAAACCCATTGGTTACCATTATAATTGAAGAGTATATGTAATAGGTTGTAAGCCAAATATATCAATAAATTATGATTTAGCAATGATTGAGAGTAAAAAAACACACTTGTGGGGGTTCTACTCGTGGGGGCATTCACCCATCTAGCATTATCACAACAAGTGAAATGTCTTGTCTGAGATTTGAATCTAGGTAAAAAAAGTGCAAAACCTACCTCCCAACCATTCAAGCTATTATTCCTTGACTACCTTGTAAGCCTTGATCACACATAACTTATGATGGGTCACTAATATAAAAACTAATAGAGAAAATAAAAATGAGAATTGTTTTCCATAATTTTTAATCTCAACTGCGCATCTGATGTAGTGGTATCATAGTACCCTCCCACGGTACTGACCAGGGTTCGATTCCCTGGATGCGCATTTGTAGTTTTGTGAACCCTACATTTCCTGACTGCAATTTTTATTTGTCGATACGTTTGGCAGAAGGGAAAGTAAAAAGTAATAATTATGTTGTTGTGCATAACTACGAGATTGAATTATACCACGGTTCTGACCCGGATTCGAATGCCGAGATGGGTATTTGAAGTTTTATTTTTATTATGATAATGGAGAACATAAGAATCAAACAAGATAAATATGATGAAAATAGACAACAATAAACTAGAATCCATTCGATTACAGTTGTCTGGGTGGTGTAGTTGCTTATCAGACATCATTGACTATACTCTATAATGCTTTTGAGCATGAAAATTTAGATAATAAGTGCAATGGAATCTTTGACACTCGGCCATCAATCAGAGTCCCCAAAACAATTTCCATGATTGTTGAAGCATATCAATATTTGGCGATACAGAGAGAAAAACAAACTAAGGCTTCCCAAACCGATAATTATTTTACTGATATATTATGTGGATGTTCATACAACAAAAAACAAATTATTCATTACATACTTTAGCGTAGATCGAAGGAAATTTATTTTTCAAAATGGAACGCTAAATCTAGGGTGTTAATACGAGAAGGAATGTCCAGGAATGGGAAAATGTTTAAAAAGAAAACATGCCTTCACAATCATCCATGTCAAAAATATAATTTTAAAATCTAACTTTAGATAATAATAGAAAAGACGGAGGAAAACAATTCAATATTAAACCATATAATTGTGCATATAACTGTGTGTATTTATGTGTCATAAGAAGAATATCCATTGTAGTGTTTTTATTTTCTTATATCTTTGTGTGTGATTTTCTTTTGCATGTATCATTGTAACTCTTTTATGTGCTTCATAAAATAATGTAATTATTGTGATTAGATCACGTAACTCTTTTATGTGCTTCATAAAATAATGTAATTATTGTGATTAGATCACATAATAGTAATGAAAAATATTATAACTAGTACAACAGCTAAAGAGCTGCTGGTTAACGGCGAAAGGTTGATAAGATGAAACGAATCTTTAAAAGAATATATTAAATTTTATTGTTGATTATGAAATAAACGGTTGTGCTTCATTTATCTGGTGTTAATATTTGAATTTTTGTTAATCACTTAATGTGGCAATCAGTTAGCTATCAAAGTAATTTTTAAATATGATTAGGTAAATGTAAAAAAGAAAACACATAAACGGATGTCTTTATAATAGCTAGGAAGTTAATGATTGAAATCACAACCATTTATTTTGTGTGACTACTAAGAATATTCCAGCCATATTTAATCCTATCCATAGAAAACTTATTAAGCACTAAACCCCTATTAAATCTACCCATTGTCAATAGGTGTACGCCTAAGCACTAAACCCCTATTAAATCTGCCCATTGTCAATAGGTGTACGCCTTTCAGCATAATAAGTTTAATCAATTATAGAATGGAATTTTTAAGAGATAAGTGCATATTTAGTTTCAATGAGATAGAGATAAATTGACAACTAGATTGTATTAAAACAATGTTAATATTAATGTAAATCTATGTTAATCCTAGATTTATCAAGTGTTGAAAATGATTAAATCCTTTCAATGTGATAATTTTATCATTTAAGATGGATTTAAGTTGGTTGTAGTTTCATTCAACTCATTTGAGCATAGTACTCAAAATTTTGCAAATATGAATATGTAAAACAATTTTGATTATTGTCAATATAGCGAAGGGAATCTCTTGAAACCCAGATAGACATAGGTTGGTTAACCATCTCCCATCGAGAGGGGGAACACATTATATTCACATTATAATTTTTTTTTTGTGTAAATATCATATTTCTAGTATTTATGTTTATGTGTCTTTATGTAATAGTTTTTATATTAGGTGTATACATCAAATCTCTCTCTTTCATATATACCACTTTAGATTCATCTTAAACTCGGATCTATCAAGCACAAAGAGGGATCCAATTTCTTAAGGATAATTTTTATTATTATTATTTTATTCCATGTCAAGTTTAACATGTGAGTGTAATTGTTCTTTTTAATTCAACAAATTTTATTTTTATTTTTTAAATTGAGGGGACTTTAATTTTTTTTTAATGTAACATTATCTAACATAATATAACGCCTCAACATCTCCCCCATATTGAGTTGGAGAGAACAGTGCAATAAAGATATTTTTATTTTAGTTTGCATCTATATTTAGCTAACATATAGCATTATCACCATTATTTTTATTATAAATATTAAAGTATTTTTTGAAACCAACATATGATGGCATAAGTGTTACCCTCATGAAAACATCTCTTTCATATTGGGTCATAGAACTAGTGTCTTTCAATGCAATCATAGGGTTGTTACCACTAATTCCCTACAATTACTACATGAGTTCATGTAGGGCTATTTGATTTTCTTAATAAATATTTTGATATAAAAGTAAGTAAATGGGAATAGGGACCTTTGAAATTAAAGTGACATACATTTTTAAAAATCTTGATACAAAATTTATCATCAAAATGGTAAAATTTCCATAATGGACAGACAATATTACAAAAGGGTTTACCTATAAGTTACTAGAGAAAAGGAGGATGCAAAATTCTATAATTAGGGGGAAGTTTTAATGTCCACGAACAAATGTTTGAACATTTTTTACTAAGTGACCACATGGTTAAGATGATATGAAGACATACTGAAATGCTAACATTGAACTTAAAAAATGTAGTTTTAAACCTTTACAATAAAGCAATGCATACAGATTCTTTATAAAAACAAAAAGAATAACAATAACATACACACACGATACAACTTGGAAATGCTTAGTCGGGAAAACCAAAAAACCTTAGAGACACACCTCTAACTTTTTCATTGGACTAATTTCACAATTTACAATGTACAATATATATGTTTCCATGGCACCCAAAACCCTAATTTGTTAATCCTGATTAGATTACAACCCTAATTCCTTGACTAGAATTATACAATGGGCCAAAAAACCGTTGACAAAAAAGCACCAAAACATACCAAAAACAACCCATTTTTTTTGTTTTTCGGAGGCTCTGCCCCCAAACCCTTGGGGGGGGGGGGGCATTCAAACCCCCCCAGTGTAACATAGAATGCATGGAGATAACCATGCAAATAATATATCACATTCCCAACATTCTCCCACTTGTTGCTTTCTTTGCATATAAGGAGCCTAAGTTTTACAAGATCAACATATTAAGGCAACAATGTCCATTGCTTCTCTGCACCAAGAGAACTTTTCAGTACTAACAGACTTTGTCAATGAGTCTGCAATATTCTTCAAAGTGTCAACCTTCACTAACAACACCTTCTTGTCTTCAACCATTTCTCTCACAAAATGGTACTAACATCAATATGCTTCAATGTAGAATTATAAATAGAGTTCTTTGCCAAAAACATTGCACTCTTATTGTCACAATATAACCTTACAACTTTCTATATAAACCCAATACCTAAACACAATATTTGTAACCATATAACTTCCTTACTTGCATGAGTGGCTTCCATGTATTCAACTTTTGTAGTTGAGAGTGCAATTACAAACTATCGCTTACTCATCCAACTGATTGTTCCTCCAAATGGGTTAAACACATAACCATGTGTAGATATTTTGTGATCCAAATATCCTACCCAATCTACGTCAACAAATTCATGTATATCTAACACTTTTCCTAGTTCAAAGATTCCTTGGCAGAAAATTCCATGATTTGTAGTGCCATGCAAAAACATGAAAACCCTCTTTACAATTGTCCAATGTTCCTTCCTTGGTTTTGACATATACTTTCTCAAAACTCTCATTGCATGGGAAATTTTTGGTTTGGTATAAACCATTGCATATGGGTGAATGCAATCTAATTATGGTCTCTCATGATGCATTAGTGGCAATGCAAACATGGAAAAACAACAATACATCCTTGAAATTACAATGTCTTTTATTTGTGCAGGCTAAGAGGGTCTTAACATGATCAAAATAAAAATAAAAATAATATCATAGATTGCGGCATATAACTCATTTTAGAAATGGTTAAGATGACAAAACATTATAGCATAAATAAAAGAGGTATGTATTCTAGGATTCTTATATATGCTAAAACAAAAATAGATTAAAAATAGTAAACAATATTAATTTATAAAAAAACTATATATTTGGAATCTTGCATGGGCGACTCTATATATGTTTGTAGTTTCATCAACAATTGAATTCTATAACCTATAGAAAAATAACATCAAAAACATAGATACAAAGAGGTATTAAAAAAAATGGAGGTTTTTATCAATTTGCAGACTAAACCACTAGGTTTGTCATCCTGAAGCTAAATCTGAGGCAACCAAATCAACATACACATACACTAAAGTTTTCAATCTCACCCAAAAAAAAATTGAATTCAAAAGAATGTGCACACGCTCTAGGAACACACACATGTTCCTAAAGCATGTGCACATTCCTAAAATACATGTATGTTATTAGGAACATGAACACACATACATTCTTGTCAACACTAAATAAATCTTTCTCTCTCTATATATATGTGTGTGTGTGTGTGTGTGTGTGTGTGGACCTCTCTCTTCCTATCTCTTTCTCACACTCCCCCCCAGCCCCCTGCCACTCTCTCTCTCTCTTTCTTCCACACCCTATTTATCTCTCTTTATCCCCCATCGTCCACCGCCCCCCCCCTTCTCTCTCTCTCTCTTTTCCTCTTTCCTTCCCTCTATCTCTCCCTTCCCCTCTCTTCCCCACTCTCTCCCTATCTCTCTCTAACTCCTTCTCTCCCCCCATCCTTCTCTATCACTCACACACACTCTCTCTCTCTCTAACCCTCTCTCTCCACTTTTCCCCTCTCTCCCTCTCTCCTTGGTTCCCTCTCTCTACCCCCTACTCTCCTCACCTTCTCTTATCGGTCTCTCCCTCCCTCTCCCCATCTCTCTACTCCTTCCTCTATCTCCATATCATCTCCACCTCTCTGTCTCCCTACCTATCTCCGCTTTTCTCCCTCGCTCCCCCTCTCTCCCCCTCCCTACATACTAAACCTTTGCAATATTGTCTCAACATATTTCTTTTGATTCAAATAGAGTTTCATGTTTTCTCAATCTCTTTAATTTTCATGATCAAAATAAAATTTGTAGCACCAATATCTTTCATATCAATTTCAAAAGACAATTGAGTTTTGAACTCCTTGAGGATTTCCTTGTTGTTTTCAATCAACAACATATCATCAACATATAAGACTACATAAATAAAATAATCATCAACTATCTTGGAATACAAGCAGTGATCAACATTGCTTCATGAGAAACAAAGTCCTAATATATAAGTATCAAACTTTTGATACCACGTCCTTGGAGATTGTTTTAACCCATAGAGTCTAAATTTATTCATCTTGCAAACCATCTCTTTATTTTCCTTCATTGTAAAACCTTCTGGTTTTTTCATGTAGATTTGTTCTTTAAGATCCCTATATAGATTTTATTTTTTATATGTTGATGATGCATATTGATAATTATTGATGATATTGGAAATGATCTATATCCCTTACGAAGAGAAAGAAACCCACTCACTGAAGCAAGTTGTTATCCATGCTTGGAAGAAAATATAAAATCGAGACAATTACCAAATCAAATTTGTAAATTTTAACATGTAAATCGTTTGGATAGTAGGGGCATGCATATAAAAAAATTTCTCTCAATACACACAGTTTACACCCACGTAATCATAAAAAAATAGCATACCCAATCTTGTAAATCTAATGTGATTGGCTATAATTCCAATGGCTTCATTGAATTATTGTTTTTTTTTGAATTTGATGGGCATAAATATACATATCTATTTTTTTATTAATAATCTTGATAGTTACTAATAAAATAATCTAGAGATTGAAAATTTCAAATATGGAAGTATTAGATATGACGAGATAAAAATTATTTAGCTCTCATTCAAAATTGAATTAGGGATTCAATCAATCAACGTCCTTTTAAAAAAAAAATGACAACTAACTCACCACACAATTGTTGTCCAACGCTAGGGAGTATTCCAAGATCTTCAACAATAGAGTCTCCTTTTTAACATTTTCATTATAGCAAGCTACAATATCACTATGATACAAAAGTGTCCTTAGACACACAATTTTATTAATAGTGAAAATGATATTACATTATTGATGTGAGGATCAAGAATTTAATCGACCTCACATGAGAAGAACGGAATTTAAATAAGCTCTTCAATCTTATGTCCTAAGCTAAATTTAACGTGGACATCTTATCACATAATCACATAAAGATGATAAATGTACATGTATAATAATGCTAGAATAAACTTATTCATCCGATTAATAATGATAGGAAAAAACTAAACCTACAAGTACTTTAAGATCATCATAACTAACAAATAGGAACAAACCTAGAAACTAAGATTCTAACTAAATTAGTTTACTAAATTAGTTTTTTTTATTGTTAAATAATACCCATAAAAGGAGATTCAATAAAACAACTACAATATTAATGATAGTGTAATATTTTCCAATTTCAAACTCTCATTGTCCATCCTATTTGATACACACTTTTTGTGATGAACTTCTTTCTGGTTATTATCTAGATATAATGATCACCACTCTCACCTTGTTATTTTCTCTTGCCATTGATATTACCTTATGTTTCCATAGTCTGAAGTGAATGGATTGGTGTGTAATATAACAAATAATGTCAAATTCACAACAATAACACACTATTTCTATTCCTTCTCTTTCTTGTGTGGTATCACTCACGAATAATAGGGTTTGGAAGGAATACTTGTTATTAAACATGTAACGTCAATATATCTTTAATTTAGCTTTACATGCATTTTTTTTAAAGTTTTTTACTCGGGTTTGGAAGGAATACTTATTATTAAACATGTAACGTTAATATATCTTTAATTTAGCTTTACATGCATTTTTTTTTAGTTTTTTAGTTTTATTTATTTTAAGCATTATTAAAAAAAAATTATGATTTTCTTTTAACTCCTTAAAAATCAAACATGTTGCAATGTACATAGATACTCATACCTCCATAACTTTTTTTATATTCAAAATGTATTAGCGCAATATCTTGGCTCACTCTTTAATATTCATTATAATAATGTCTCTTTTGTTAGAGATAATGTCTAATTAATGCTACTACTAGAATTTAGGGATTGGATTTGGTTTGTTGGAGGATGTTGAGAGATTCTCTCAACCTCTCCTTCAAAGAGTGGAATAAGTTGGATCTCATAACATTTATTTAAGTGTGATGTATCTTTGTTCATTGTGTGGAATACAAACTATTTATGTGTGTGGTATTCATGTCTTGATGCTGTCATGAATTCCAATTTGGTATCAGAGCATGGTTAAAGGATTTCATGCACCAGTGTTGATGTTCAGAGGAACGTTCTGTATTGAAGTGCATAAATAAGGTTCTATTTGATAGTCATTGTTGTTCTTGTGTGGGTGAAAAAAGACGCAACTATGTGGTTTATTATGCTATGTTGAATGCTATCAAATCACTGGAGAATCAAATCTAGAAATTGATATTTGGAATTAAGGGATCATTGCCACTTTTCATTTCCGTGAGGGATCATTGCCATTGTTATTTTCCATGTGTAACACGTAACAAAGCAGTGAGTTGTGAGGCATTTTTATTGCACCGATTGTTCATTTGACATCTGTACATTGAGTCCATGAAATAGAAGCCGAAGACATCGTCATGTGCAAGGAGGAGTCTCTGCATCCGTGGTCATTTTCTTTTCAAGGAATAGAAGGCGATTAAAGATTCGTCTTTGAAGATGCAATTATAAAACATTGAAAAGGTCACCATGTGTTGAACCTGAATAGAGCCTTCGTCGAATACATGCTCGACATTGACACAAGAAACTAACATGTGAAAGAGATTTTTTGAATGCGTTGTAGAAACTGCCATTGAAGAGTTGCAACGGTCTTTGCATATCAGATCTGTAGAGGATTCATGACCAATTTCAAAGATATCACTTGGATTGTGGCCATCCAAGTTGGAGTCGAGCTGACAACCCACATCAAAACTTAAATTTGTTGTCCAAAAATTACTGGAGGAGCCGTGGATCACTGTTTCCGCTGTAGACAGAGGATGCAAGATGTCATGGAATGTTGGTCAGTGTTTCTACCGCTGCCAAGGGAGGATGCAGGCTATATCCAAGTCTGAGAGATTCACCAAGGTCAACAATTACGGTGTCATATCAGTTTGAGGGAGCAGTTAGAAATTGGATGTTCGTTGGTTGTTGATTGCCAAAGGGATGTCGTGTTTGAATAATAGCACACAACAAGAATGCTACTTGTGGAAACCATCGTAGATGGTCTGTTCTGTCTTTTTACTTATATATATCTATCAATGTGTGTGTGGTGTGCATAATGTTTTTATATGTTTACGAGTTTATGTAAAATAGGAACTCTTGTATCTTGATATAAGCTGGAAGCCCCGGTTTCAAGAACAATTTTTCTTATGATTGGAAGTCACCTTGTATAATTGATTTTTGAAGACATTCAGTATCTAGATTGCCTTTCTACAAACAGAGAGATAGTCGAAAGAGAAATATCTGACAGATGGAGGTATGTCCATAGGATGATTCATTACTTGACAACTTTTCTCATGGAAGTGTCGGTGAGCCGAGTTCGTCAATATTGTCTATTGTACAAGTGCATGAATGGTGATCTGAAACATTTATACTTTAAATGAGTGGAAAGGAAAGCTCGAAGAAGAGGAAGAGAAAGAGTGCAATCTAGAAGCGTCCGAGTGGGTGTATGCATTGACGAGGATCATGCCAGACGAATTGTTGTAACATTTTTTGTCATGTGAAGTTTGTAATGTAGGAATTAACGGGCGGTGTTAAAGATAATGCCTAATTAATGCCACTACTAGAGTTTAGGGATTGGATTTGGTTTGCTGGAGGATGTTGACAGATTCTCTTAATCTCTCCCTCAAAAAGTCGAATAAGTTGGATCTCACAACACTTATTTAAGTGTGATGTATCTCTATTCATTATGTAAAATACAAACTATTTCTATGTGTGTTATTCATATGTCGATGCTCTCATAAATTCCGATTTCTTCTTATATTGAAAAATGTATGCACATAAAATCCTCACTTACCCTTTAATATTCATCATAATAATCTCCCTTTTTATATTGAAAATGGATTTAATGTGAGATTCGTTAATGGAATCTATTACATGTAAGTGTCCCAAAGAAAAAGTGTCTTAATGGAATCGTTAATTAAATCTATTAATAGATTTCACTAACAAATTTATATGTTAAGGTAGTTAATGTTGATTGACATATACGACATTGGGTATAAAAAACTTTAATGGAAGGATGCAAATCTAGTAACGAGTAACGATTAACATATAAATGATTTTAATGGAAAGATATTTGCCACGTGTATCAATGATATTGTATATGTGTTTTTATTTATTTATTATTATGTCGAAAGGTGTACACCTATTGATAATGGGCAGATTTAATAGGGGTTTAGTGCTTAATAAGTTTTCTATAGACATAATTAAATATGACTGAAATATTCTTAGTAGTCACACAAAATAAATGGTTGTGATTTTAATCATCAACTTCCTAGCTATTATAAAGACATCAGTTTATGTGTTTACTTTTTAACATTTACCTAATTATATTTAAAAATTACTTTGATAGTTAACTGATTGCCACGTAAGTGATTAACATAAATTAAAATATTAACACCAGATAAATGAAGCGCAACCATTTATGTGTTAATCAATAATAAAATTTAATATATTCTTTTAAGGATTCGTTTCATCTTATCAACCTTTCGGCGTTCACCAGTAGCTATTTAAATAATGTGCTAGTTATTATAATTTCGGCAAAGTAAATGATGATTGTGTTATATGTTTTTATTTTTTTCATTATTATAATGTTTAGTAAATAATTAGAAGAATTAAGGAAAAATTAAAGTTTTTTTTGTTTTAAAAAAATATGTAAAATTTAGTTTACAAATAATTAATTAATGTAAATTTGTTTTTATATTACATCATATTAATATGAGATTGTATTTACCAATAATTAGTGATAATAATATAGGTTATTCTATCTTTTGATTTAATCAACTTTAAATATGTGAGTTTAGTTTCCATCTTCGAGGTGGTATGGTTATCGGTCCTTTTAATTAAAAAATATAAATATCTCCGTTAAATCAACACTGCTTTCTTGTCGTGTAGTACGGTTAAAATGTTATTGAAGTAAAAAAATCATTTGAAAGAAAAAAAAAAATCACTTGAATTAAAAAAAAATCAATTTCTTTTAACAAAGTCAGTTAAATTTCATTTAAATAATCTAAATTGAAATAAAAAAATTAAAAAAAATTCTAATTTGAAATAAAAAAAATTAAAAAAATGAAAAGTATCACTTTGCATAATGTAAGTGACACATTGTAAGTGACACATTTAAAGAAAACTACTCTCTTGAATTATTATAATGAAACCAAACTACTTTCCTAAATCATTGTAATGAAACAAATTAATGTGCTTACTTTTAATGTATCAAATTTGTAATCCAATAAAAAGACACAATAGTTGAAGATTCAAAGGTCGAATATCATTGAATAAATGTGATTCATAATTTAATATGAAAATACATTTTTTCACTAGAAGATAGATGAAGACTCAATATTGAATATTAGAACTTGAATGTAATTTCTATCCCCAACAAATTACTCAGTATCATATTAGAAGCAAACTACTTACTATAGACTCAATATTGAATATTAGAACTTGAATGTAATTTCTATCCTGAACAAACTACTCAGTATCATATTAGAAACAAACTACTTAGTATTATATAAGCAACAAATTATATAATGAAAAGCATAAAGAAATATTTATTTTCACTATATATAAGAAAATAAAAAATTTATAATTTTTTAATCTAAAAAATAGTTGAAAAACAAATACGTGTGTACTGAATAAAAATTAAAAAGAAAACTTAAAAGTTGAATAAGAAAAAAAAATTAGAAAAAAAACTTAAAAGTTGAATACTAAATAAAAATTAGAAAGAAAACTTAAAAGTTGAATACGAAAGATTGAATATCATTTTATCAAGAGAGGAGCCCCATCAACACAAATTTGAGGGTTATGAGTGGAAACATTTGATGGATAAATTTGAGGGTTATGAATGGAAATGTTTGATGAATATTTGATGAAGAATATTTGAAGAGGATTTTCATCAACAATAAGTTTATGAGAATTTGAGTAGTAAAGAGTTCCCTATTCTCTCAACAAAATTATTAATGGAAATTTTCTCAACAAAATTATTAATGGAAATTTGAGTAAGAAAGAGTTCCTTATTCTCTCACCAAAATCATTAATGGAAATTTGAGTAAAAAAGAGTTCCATATTCTCTCACCAAAATCATTAATGGAAATTTGAGTAGGAAAAAGCTCTTTATTCTCTCACCAAAATCATAGTAATTTGAGTAGGAAAGAGTTTTTACTTCTCTCTCCAAAATCATTAATGAAAATTTGAGTAGGAAAGAGTTCCCTATTCTTTCCCAAACTCATTAATGTGAAAGTAAAAGGTATATACATTAATCGAATATGAAATTAAATATTTGGTAAAAGAAGTCAAACTCATTAATGTGAAAGTAAAAGGTGTATACATTAATCAAATATGAAATTAAATATTTGGTGAAAGAAGTAAGACATTCATTTAAAAGAGAGATGATTTGTTAGGAAATGGGGCAAAGATGGAAGACTGCATTTTAGCCTAAGAATTTCAGGTTGCAAACATATTCTCTTTATAGATAAAGTCACACGCAAATGGACCCATCATTACCAAAAATTCTACTAGGCTACTTAGAGTAATTAAGGATAATGATGGACCCGTCATTACCAAAAATTCTACTAGACTGCTTTGTTGGTTGTGGAGCCTGATTATCTTCCTGAATGAGAGGTCCTTGTTTTCAGTCGTGTTTATACCCCATGAAGACTTTACACCCCAAAAGTATGTACACTCTTCCATGTGAGGGAGTGCAGAAGGGGGGTACCCCCTCTGCAAGGTCTGGAGGGGCTATCCCCCCAGCTAGGGGGTTCGGGGGCAAAGCCCACGAAGGAAAAATTGCCTTGTAAATGTATATTGTAATTTCATTGTAAATCTGGACCGTTCATTATAAGGTCATAGATCTAACGGTAGAAATTATGTTAGGGTTTTTTTCCCTAGAAGGCAACCCTCTGTTATGAGGGAAATGTGTTGCGGCTATGCATTATGGTGAGTATTGTATCCTGAGAGAGGATACTATGAGAGAAAGAAGAGGAAGTTACAACGGGTTTTGCTATAGGTTGTATCCCTTCATTTGTTGGATAATAATAAAGGAAGGACCTAGCAATTTCTCTGTTGGATGTAGCCCACACTGGGTGAACCACGTAAATCTATGCCTCTATTGTATTATGTATATTCTATGTTTTGTTTCTGTATTTGTTTTATTTTATTACTCCGAGGTCCTATTTTTCTAACAACTGGTATCAGAGGGAAAGGTAACTCACATGAAAAGAGGGTTCTTGGCTCGAGTGGGAGCAATGTCGGAAGATGGAAAGTTTAGGGTCAAGAAATTTAACTACCAAAACTACCAGTTATGGAAGATGCAGATGAAAGATTATTTATATCAGAAGGATCTATTCCTACCATTGGGCGGAGTAGCAAAGAAGACAACGGCCATGTAGGACAAAGAATGAGAGATTCTTGACAGAAAGGCTCTAGGAACGATACGACCGAGCTTGGCAGCGTCGGTGGCTTTCAATATTTCAAAAGAAAAGACAACGAAGGATCTGATGGACACGTTGGATAAACTGTATGAAAAATTCCTTACGTCTAATAAGGTATTTATAATGAAGAGATTGTTTAATATGAAGATGTCAGAAGGTGGGTCTATTGCAGATCATTTAAATGAATTTAATATGGTTACTAATCAACTAAGTTCTATAAAAGTGGACTTTGATGATGAGGTTAGGGCTCTTCTAATCTTTTGCTCATTCCCATAAAGATGGAACGTCTTGGTCATGGATGTAAGTAACTGTCTCTGGTTCAAATACTTTAAAATTTGATGATGTTTTTGGTGTTATCCTTAGTGAGGAAATGTGACGGACAAGCACAGGTGAGACATCAGGTAATGCATTGAACATGGAGAACAAGGGAAGACAAAAGGATAGAGGAAAGGGATCAAGGAACCACGAGAATTCTAGGAAGGGCAGATCCAAATCCATACTTGGAAAGATAGAGTGCTGGAATTGTGGGAAGAAAGGACATATAAAGAAAGACTGCAGAGCTCGAAAGAAACAAAGAGATGGACAATAGGAGAGAAATCAGGAAGCAAATGTAACAGGTGATGTGTTACAAGATGCTTTGATTCTTTCTGTAGATAATATTTATGAGTCTTGGGTAGTAGATTCAGGGCCTTCATTCCATGCCACACCCCATAGGAAACATTTTCTAGATTATGTTCAAGGTGATTTTGGACAGGTTCATTTGGGTGATGATGCACCATGCAAAATTGTTGGAATGGGAAAGGTAAACATAAAGCAATGCAATGGAAACCAATGGTTGTTGAAAGAGGTAAGACATGTTCCAGAGTTAAGGAAAAATCTAATTTCAATAGGGAAATTGGAAAGTGAAGGTTGTATATCCATATTTATAGATAAGACATGGAAGGTCATCAAAGGATCATTGGTGATAGCAAAAGGAGAGAAGGTAGGTACATTTTATTTATGTACTAGTAATACTGACTCTTCTATCTCTTTAGCTTCTACAGGAGTGGATACATCACTGTGGAATCATAGGTTGGGACACAGGAATGAGAAGGGTATGCAGATACTTCACAAAAGAAATTTGCTTCCAGATCTTAAACAAATTGATTTGGACTTCTGTGAGCATTGTGTTTATGGAAAACAAAAGAGAGTCAGATTTCTCAAAGTCGGAAAAGAAAAGAAGAATGAAAGGTTAGAGCTTGTGCATACAGATGTATGGGGACCAACTCAGGTATCATCTCTTGGTGGCTCTTGTTATTATGTTACCTTTATTGATGATGCAACTAGAAAAACTTGGGTTTATTGCATTCGACAAAAATCTGATGTTTTTGATACTTTTAAGAAATGGAAAGCTTTAGTTGAGAATGAGACAGGAAAAAGTTTCAAGTGTCTCAGATCAGATAATGGAGGTGAATATTGCAGTAAGGAGTTTGATGATTACTGTTCATACCATGGGATTCATAGAGAGACGACAGTTCCAAGAATACCATAAGAAAATGGTGTGTCAGAAAGGATGAACAGGACAATCATGGAGCATGCAAGGAGTATGGGATTGCATTCCTATTTTCCCTTACAGTTCTAGGCAGATGCTATAGATATTGTTGTTTAGTTAATAAACGGAGGACCTTCAAGCTCTTTCGATGGTAGAATTCCAGAAAAGGAATGCACAGGAAAAAAGGTAAACTATTCTTTTTTGAAAACTTTCACTTGTGAAGCATTTGTCCATATTGATAAAGAAAATAGAACAAAGCTTGAGTTTAAATCCAAGAAGTGTATGTTTATTGGATACAGTGTTAATTATTTTGGTTATTGATTATGGGATTATGAAAATAACAAAATCAGTAGGAGTAGAGATGTCATATTCAATGAGAAGGTCATGTACAAAGATCAGTTGCGGGGAAATAAATAGGAAGAAGAAAAATAAGAATACACAGTGCTTGATGATATCACTGAAAAAAAAATTCCAAAGGAACTTGAAAATCAAAATGCACAACAACAGGAGCAACAGGTACCTCAAACACCTGCAAGTGTTGTTAGAAGATCTACTGAATTAAGTATACCCCTTGAACAATACTCTCCTTCATTGTATTATTTATGGTTGACTGATTCTGGTGAACCAAAATGTTATGAAGAGGCAATGGAGGTAGACACAAAAAAGAGGTGGGAGAAAGGCATGAAAGAGGAAATGGATTCCTTAGCAAATAACCAGACTTGGGACTTGGTTTAGTTGCCTGCAGGAAAAAGAGCATTGCAGAATAAATGGGTTTACAAGTTGAAGGAAGAAGATGGAGGAGAAAAGTGGTACAAGTCTAGACTTGTTGTAAAGGGGTTTGCACAAAAGAAAGGTATATATTTTGATGAAATATTTTCTCTTGTTGTTAAAATGACTTCAATTAGGACTATTTTAAGTCTTGTGGCAGTAGAAGATTTGCATCTTGAATAGTTAGATGTAAAAACAACTTTTCTCCTTGGGGAATTGGAGGAAGAGATTTATATGCAACAGCCACAGGGGTATGATGTCAAAGGGAAGGAGAGTTTGGCATGCAGGTTGAAGAAGAGCTTGTATGGCCTAAAGAAAGATCCTACACATTGGTATTTGAAGTTTGACATGTTTATGACAGAACATGTTTATAGTAGATGTCATTTCGATCACCGTGTTTATTTTAAAAGGTTAGAAAATGGAAGCTATATTATCTTGCTATTGTATGTAGATGACATGCTTGTTGTAGGGTCTAATATGTAGGATATAAATATGCTCAAGAAGAAATTAGCCAATTCATTTGCGATGAAGGATTTGGGTGCTGGAAAGAAAATCCTTGGCATGAGAATAACAAGAGATAGAAAAAATCACAAATTGACATTGTCTCAGGGTGATTACACGAAGAAGGTGTTGGAGAGGTTTAGAATGCAGAATGAAAAACTAATTAGTACACCTTTGGCCAGCCATTTCAAATTAACTAAGGAAATGTGTCCCAAGATACAGGAGGAGATAGAATACATGTCTAGGGTCCCTTATTCATCATTAGTAGGCAGCTTGATGTATGCAATGGTTTTCACAAGACTAGATATTTCACATGCAGTGGGAGTTGTGAGCAGGTATATGAACAATCCACGTAAAGAACATTGAGAGGCATTAAAGTGGATTCTCAGGTATTTGAGAGGTACTGCTACTCATGCGTTATGTTTTGGAGGTTCAAACACTTTTCTACATGGATATGTTGATTTAGATATGGCAGGTGATAAAGACAGCAGGAGGAGCACCACAGGGTATGTTTTTACTATAGGTGGAACAACAGTAAGTTGGATTTCGAATCTGCAAAAGGTTGTTTCACTTTCAACAACAGAGGTAGAGTATGTTGCTGCTACAGAGGCTAGTAAAGAGATGATTTGGTTACAAAGGTTTATGGAGGAATTGGGAAAGAAGCAAGATAATAGCAGGTTGTACTGTGACAGTGAGAGTACAATTCATCTTGCAAAGAACTCAACCATCCATTCGAATACTAAGCATATATAGTTGAGGTATCACTTCATACGATCTGCCTTGGAAGATGGACATTTGAAGTTGGAAAAGATACACACTATCCAGAATCATGTAGACATGTTAACAAAGGGAGTAACCAGAGAGAAACTGAGTTCCTGCTCAGTTTCAGTTGGTCTTCAATAATGAAGATAAATATGAGAAATTTGCCAGGTCCAAGAAGGTTCAGAGTCCAACATATACAGTAGCGGTGGAGTTGTTGAGATTAGTCTCCAAGTGGGAGATTGTTGGTTGTGGAGCATGATTATCTTCCTGATTCAGAGGTCCTTACTTTCAGCCATGTTTATACCCCATGAAGACTTTACACCCCATACGTATGTACACTCTTCCATGCGGGGGAGTGCAAAGGGGGGGTACCCCCTCTACGAGGTCCGGGAGGGCTATCCCCTGAAGGAAAAATTGCCTTGTAAATGTATATTGTAATTTCATTGTAAATCTAGACCATTCATTATAAGGTTGTAGATCTAATGGTAGAAATTATGTTTGGGTTTTTTTCCCTAGAAGGCAACCCTCTGTTATGAGAGAAATGTATTGCGGTTATGCATTATGGTGAGTATTGTATTCTGAGAGAGGATATTGTGAGAGAAAGAAAAGGAAGTTACAATGGGTTTTGTTGTAGGTTGTATCCATTCATTTGCTAGATAATAATAAAGGAAGTACCTGGCAATTTCTCTGGTGGACGTAGCCCACATTAGGTGAACCACGTGAATCTGTTCCTCTATTGTATTGTGTATCTTCTGTGTTTTGTTTCTGCATTTGTTTTATTTTATTGCTCCACGATCCTTTTTTTCTAACAATATTAACAATTTAACCTACATTAAAATATCAGAGCAAAGTGATATTAATATCATTAAATAATTTATTAGTGCTTAGTTACCTCCTATCATAAACATATGCTGATAAAAATATCTGCTCAAAACTTTTCAATCTCTAGATTGACATGCTTCCAGACAAACCAGATTCTAGTTGCTAGCTTGGCAAGTCAACATCGTTGATCTTGTCAGCAAGAGAACCATTTCCATGTTCTTCAACCAAACAAGGACAAATATCAACATTAGTGAAAATTTGAGACAATATTTTGCTAGCACACAAATACTGGTTCCCGCTCAAGTCTAATTTGTTCCCAAGTCTTTTCATGAAGTCAATAGAGAAAGGTACCTTTCCGCCCAGAAAAGTCTCCCTCAAATTCATCTAAAACAAGTACTGCAATTCTCCTAATAATGGATCCATTGAGCCTATTATCATCTAGTGCCAAAGTGCTCATATTGTTGAGATTGCACAAGAATTTTGGTATACAACTCGCAAATCCTGCAAAAGAAAGGCTTAACTTGGTCAATCTCATCTATTAGCTTTCAAGAAGCGACTGAATTGAAAATGATTACAGAAGAATTAAATGGATATCGAAGAACAAAATAATACAAGGATGACATAAATGTTGTGGCAACAAATTTGGAGTACCAACTGACATGTATTCGATGCCATTTTGCATGATCATGGTCTTATCCAACGCAACTTTAGCTCGGGTATTTGATTCTGTCGTAGTTTGTGCAAATTATTAGTTCCCTAAACTCTGCAAATGAAAAATATTTTCATTCCACAATTTAAGTCTATTAATGCACAAAGACTGACATGATTCCACCTTTAGGCCAGCTAATCAAATCCTCTATGATGATTTTTTGGAGATACAAGGTTCCTTCATTGTGTATAGACAAATAGGAAAGGCTTGGACACATGAAATAAATAAGAGATGATGACGCATAGAAAATCATTGGAAGTGATAAAGGAGTGTCATTCAAGGGAAAACCAATGTGGTGGAGGAGGATAGGTTAAGATAGGGTAAAGGGCACAAAGGTGATGTAGTATATTGGTAGAGGAAGCCCATAAAGATAGTGTGTCTTGTAGAGGTAGACATGAAAAAAACACTAGGTGGTGAGAGGTAGATGTGTACATCAACAACAGATGGAGCGAACATGTGTCAATGAAGATATGGTATATAGGTAGAGAGAACATGTGTCAATAAAGACATGGTATATGTAAGGCCTTCCATACAAAGCCTCAAAATAAACAAATATCTATTCATCTTCTACTGAAATAAATTCAATTTAGTTCAAGGTTTTCCTTTCATGATTTTCTTTATACCAGGAAGTATATCAACAACAACATAATAATCATTAGTAGCATAATAACAACATAATAACTGCAAATCAACTAGTAAAATGCACAAAATACATAGCTCAACCTGTAGATTAGTTGATTTAGACCCTTTTCTGATTGTCCTTGCTTTGCCCAAACTGCCTTATCCTCCCATTAATTCTTCAACAACTTTATCCCTCCCATTAATTACTTCACCTACCAATTTAATAATATTATAATAAAAGACTTAATGAATTTATTTTAATAATTAATTAAATTAAATTTAACAACCATGATCATTAAATAATTAATTAGGGTTGTTACATACACCCACCCTTCAAGAAACTTCGTCCCAAAGTTAGAGTAATTTACAATGCAAGGGTAACGACGCATGGTTCATACAACCACATCATCATTTAAAAAAAAAACTTATACATACTAGTGTACATGTGCAAGGAATGCATGCATAGCTAGCACATACATGACTCGCACATGTATTAATGACAATAATTATCACAACTATAGTAATTCTTGTATGCGTCCAATCCAATCAACAAGACCATTCATTTCATAAAAGATAGTAAACCATTTAAAATGTTAGCAAAATCCCTCAATTATAATAATTTAGCACAAACAACATTCACTTAGATAATTGTAGTTTAGTTAAGCAATTATAAATATACATATATACATATTTTGTTTCTAAAAAGAGGAAAACAATAAATCATACTATAAGGTGAAATCCCCACACACTCTCAACTAATTCTATTCATACTTCCTCCCTAACTTACTTATGTCTTCCATCCCTATCTTACATCCGTCTTCCATCCCTATCCTTCCTCTACTGGACTATCTTGGAGCGTCAACTATATTGACCTAACTCAAAATAGAACCTGTAAGTAGAAGTGTCAACTCTCTTTACCAAGATTCCCCAACAAGCAACTGACAGTCATCATCACATGTCTAGGGGAGCGTGAGCTAACATCGTCCTCCCATGACTCCAGGTTTCAAAGGATACACGGTGGAAAATTCCTCCACCCCTCCTAACAGAATTAGGGTCAACACCCTATCATGGAACATACAGTGGCACTTTGTTGCTGGGAATTTTGTCATCGTATATTCAATTTTAGGCAGTCTCGCCACCTGAAAAACTTGCACTTGTCCACATATCATAACAATGCATTTGAACCAACATAATTTCACATACAAAGATTCATACCATATTGTTTATCAGTCTATGTTCACGATATCAACATTTTATCATCATTATCCTTTGGCTATTTCATAGTCTCTTGACCTGCAGATTAGTCTATAACAAAAAATCATACATATCTATGCATTATCATCAAGTAAATGCATTTAATCATATCCTCAATTTAGTATCCACGTACCAACAATTTCAAATGTCAAAGTTTTAAAGTTAGAAATAGATTGCATAATATCCGTCATAATTCAAATAACGATAAACATTCATAGAATTGGCATTCACATAGGTCCATCTGTCTTAAAAGTTCAAGTGTATCATTAATAGTTTCACATTTAATAGAAAATAAAATATGATTAGGCATTAAGTAATTCTAGCTGTCTAAGTCAAAAGGTGGTAGTACATACACCCAACCTTGAGGAAACATATTCCCGAGGTGGTCAAAAAGTGAGGGATGATCTCGTCATAAGGTCTCTACATCCTCCCAAGTATCATATCATGGGATATACTTGTCCCACTAGACCTTAACTTGGTCTACCAGATGGTTCCTAAGCTTTCAGACTGTAACAACCCTAATTAATTATTTAATTATCATGGTTGATAAATATTAATTTAATTAATTATTAAAATAAATTTATTGAGTCTCTATTATAATATTATTAAAATTGGTAGGTGAAGTAATTAATGGGAGGGATAAGGTTGTTGAGTAATTAATGGGGGGATAAGGCAGTTAGAGAATTAGAGGGAGAGGGATTCGAGGGCGGAGGATAAGGAAGAGGGGAGAGGAGTCTTTTGTTGTTTTGTTTTTGGGAGGTGAAATTGGGGAAGAAGGAGGAAGAAATTTTGAAAGGAGGAGGAGATTAGTGAACAATTTGGTTTTTGGGAACTCTCACAAGGACATTGTTGTTGCTAGGAATTTTGGGCTCAGGGGCCAAGAAACCACAAGGATTCTTGGAGATAGGGAGCCGGAGAGGCTGTTCCTAGTTGGTTGGGAGGTTAATATTCAGTTTGGGGTAGTTTTGGTCAAAGCAAGGACAATCAGAAAATGGGCTAAATAAACTAATCTACAGGTTGAGGTACATATTTTATGCATTTTACTAGTTGATCTATGGTTATTATGTTGTTGTTGATTATCATTATGTTGTTGTTATACGTCCTGGTATAAAGAAAATCATGAAAGGAAAACCTTGAACTTCATTGAATTTATTTCAGTAGAAGATTAGTAGATATTTATTTATTTTGAGGCTCTGTATGGAAGGCCATACAAATGGTATTAGAGCCCAGTTTCAAAAATGAAACCTAGGCTTGACCACCCACATAACTGTACAATATGTTCCCAAACCCCTAACCTATAGCCTAGAAACCCTTTATTTACAGGCCATAAAACCTATGAAAACTATGCAGAAAGTCTTGAAAACCCAAACAAATAGTCTTGCTTATAGACTGTTTGCAGATTCCTAAAGGAGCTTTCCAAGTCCAAATTCTAACTGATAAATAAATAAGGAGAATTTCTCAAATCGTGTACTTCATAATGACAAAACTAAAATATGTTTCTATATTTTTAACTTTTTGTTGCATGATGACTTGCATAAGCTGTGTAAAAAAAAAACCACAATAATATATATGAAAAAAAATTGTTGAGCAACTACAGGAAGAATTGAACCCATAACCTGTCGAATATCATTACAACACCTTACCAATAGGTGCACGCATTGAACCCATAGCCCGTCGAATATCATTTCAGCACCTACCAATTTTCAAATAAAATAAACAAAACAAAAAAAAAAAACCTTTTTTTTATACTACCCAATCTCTAAACTTAGCCCGAGCTTAAGTCGAAATCCAAACCCCAAGTTTCAATTCAATCCAAGTCATAGTCATCACCAAATGTCAAGAGAAGTGTCAAGTGCGCCAAGGGGAAAGAACACCAAAACCTTGCACTGCGTGTTATCGAACCCTAATCTTTGTGGAACCAAGGGCCCAGGCATCCAACCAAGACCACAACTTATGCCATCGCAAGTCAGCACCCAAGCTCAACCCACAAGGACTGTTCCTTTTCCGCAACATTCAAACAAAGGGCTGGGAGTAAAGCTATAGAAGGTTGAAGGTCGAACCCGATACCTTTTCTGAATCAATATAGTGCCTTTACCATAGTACCAGTGAAACATTTAAACAAAGCTCTAAGGGTGAAGCCATGAAGGAGCGTGGTTAGTGCACCAAGCACCCAAGAACTAAATCCAAGCCCAGATTCAAGTAAAACAACAGTAGAACATATGCATGTTGGTTGTGGGGTTCAAAACCAGGTGCAATTATGAGTAGAAGATATTGAGTCTTTCTTGTTAACCACATCGAAAAACTAATATGACATGCAACGTCCATATGGTAAACCGAGCACTGGATCTAAGTATAGAACCAAGACACGAGGAAGGAAGCCCACGAGGTTAAAGAGTGCACTACACACCAAGACCAAGACCAAAATCATCCAAGCACCCAAGCCACATGGGGACTCTGCGTCCACTAGGAAAAGGAAAGTTCCCAAGCATGAATTGAACTATGAAGCCCCAAGAAAAGTACCCAGAGGGAAGCCCACGGGTCCACAGCTTGTGCATAACCCATCTACATAACAACACAGAAAAAAATATTGGGCATATTCCCGTTCTCCAAGTTTAGCCAACATGTCACTGAAATCCAACACTTGGGCACCGAGAGGTAAGGAATTGACAAGCATTCCCATCGAGAACCCACAAGAGCACCCACAAGTATATAGCTAGTGAAATACAACTAGGGATTAGGCTTCGCACCCAATCTCCAAGAATACAACCGAGAACTAAGTCATAAGGCTAGAATCAAGAGCCAAGGCATGAGAATAATGCCCACATAAGGCCACATAAGGTCTAGCTTGGATCTATACCCGTCAGACCAAGCCAACACCTGAACCAAGTGTCAAAGTCCACGAACCAATACTGACCCAAGCCAAAACAATGCTCGAGTCATGAAGCGCAGACAAAAGGAAGAATCCCACAAGCCAAATCAATGCTCAAGATCAAGGGAACACAAGGTCACGAGGAAATAACCCGCAATGGAATAAAGGCCATTACACTATTGAAGGGAGGATCCATGCGGGATCCAAAGAGGGTGCATGCAGTGTAGCGCACCACACCGCTAGAGCAAGCAACAACAACACGGGCTTCCAAGGTCGAGCGCACATCGACCAAGCACCTGGGAGGAGCCCACGATGGTCGATGCTAAATATAGGGCTTATGGCTCAACCAAACTGTGCTCAACCAAAAAAAAAGGGATAGGATGGCATGGAGGCCGTAGTTGTGCCTTTGGGCGGTCGGCCATGGAGTTGAGGCCAACCATAGAACCCTCGTTTGTGTAGAGGAAGAGACGAGGCAGAATGATGTGTTTTGTTTGAAGGGTAGGGTTTGAGCAGAGTGAGAGCTGGGGGGCATGTGGGCCTCATGCGAGATCCCATGATGGCCAAGGTTATTCAATATATATATATATATAAAATAATTAAAAATTATATATATATATTTAAAACAAAAAAAAATTAATACAAAAATTCTTATAAAAACTAAAAATTTATTTATTTAAAACTTTAGTAAATAGTTAAATATTAAAATGTTAATAATGAATTATGAATGAATTATATAACTACATAATTGATTAAATTATGGTTAAATATATATAGATAGATTAGGTGTTTTATAAATAAAAGTATGATATGGATGATTAATATGAGTGGTGCATGTTAATATGTGGAAGGTTTAGGTGCTTGATCAAACAAGTAAGTAAGAGTAATTGACGAGTGCCCCACAACGCTAGCTTACCTAGCAAGACAAGGGGGTTAGAAACTTACCCAAACAAGTTACCAAGCTTAGAGGCTTTTGACCTCGACCTTTAGCCACTTACCCTAAAGAGAGTAATGTCTGTTTACACACAAGTAAAAAAGAAACTTACGCCGAACCCTATTTTTGCAAGTATAAGTTTGAGAAAATGTGGAATGCGTTAAACTCTTCCCTGACAAGCATTTGGTTGATGCAGATTCAGTCATTTAAAATGGTTAGGACTCATGGAAATTGAGGTCGAGGGGCATCATCGCAAGGACTGCCAATGCCAACACACTGCCACCACCATCGCCTGAATTAGCTCTCATTCTGCGCTCTTTGGAGGCTATTAATGAGACATTAAAGGGACACCAGTCAACATATTTCAAAGTGGAACCCCCACCATCTAGAGTGGGTAACCCTAAAGTGTCAAGGGACTCAGAGGGAGGGCCTCCACTAGGGAACATAACCAAAGAACTACAGAAGATCAAACTCCCAGAGTTTGTTGGGGGTTGTGCAAGTGAACGTGCAGAGGCATGGTTGGAAGGAATGACATGGTGTTTCTCCTTAAGAGACTATGCTTCCACATCAAAAGAAAAGATAAAAATATTTCAGTTAAGGGATAGTGCCTTGAATTGGTGGGGTAACCTAGAGAGGCAGTTGCACCTTACTCCAGACACCGTCTCATGAGATCTTTTTGAAGAAAGTTTACAGAGGAAATATTTTCCCACGTACTACGAGGAACAAGAAGTAGGAGCATTTCATGCTCCAGTTTAGGGAAAAATGACCATGGAAGAGTACGATATCACGTTCATGGAGTTAGTAAAATATGTCTCATACATGGATACCGTTCAATGACATACATAACATTTTGTGTATGGGTTAAACCCTAATATAAGGGCCATGGTACAGATGTGGAAACCATCGTCAGTTGCTGAAGCAGTTCAAAATGCTCATTGCGCGAAGGAACATATGATCTTAAACAAAAGTATGAGATCAACCATTCCACAACATCCTGGATTCATGGGGAAGGCCCGTAGGACTTTCTCTAGGGTAGGAAGCTCTAGGCCACCCCCTTATGGAAATAGAGTCGCTCCCATACCAGTTACAATAGGTATTTCAATGGCCACAGTGAGTGCAACATCCCACTCATCGCCAATGATGCAGACATGTCCACGACCTTCTTAGGAAGCAACAAGTAGGGGCAAGGGATCCAAGGGAAGAAACTCATTTCAGAGACCTTCACAGGGATGAACACAGATTCCACCTCGAGTTACTTGTTGGGGGTGTGGAGGACCTCATTACCAGCATGATTGTCCAGAGTTTGATCCAGATTATTTTCGGCACGAAATGAGAGTGGAGATATAATAAAGAAATGTATAGAGATATCTTATATATCCAATAATATAACATAAATGTATCATATATGCAACCATAAACACAAAGATACAGTAATACACAATTTTCTATTAATGAGCGAAAATGTACAAAAACTGTAAAACTACAGAGTGAAAGACTCGCTAGAATGGTGGCAGCTTATCTCTGAGAAGAGATGCGCCATCTACTCCCATTCACAAAAAGATCATTTTACAATGAGGCTCCAAAGGCCTTTTTATCATAAAGAAAATCCAAAACACTAACCCCGGAATATGAAAATCCAACAGTTTTGTGGACCTCATTTTGGGTAGTTTGGTGTATCAACTTCTTGGGGGCGTAACTTTGGCATATGATCTTCGTTTGGGGCACACGATAGCTCGTTGGAAAGGTATCATTGAGGATATTTATTTTGGGGGATCAATTAGAGACTTCATATATCATTGAGAAGCTTGATCCTGAAAAACCTTCATTTAGGCCCTCAAAATGGCCCCAAAAGTTAAAAACTGCTAAAAATAGTAAATTGTCATAAAATTGTTTTGAGCCAGTTGGAAGAGTCGGGTGGCCACCGATATCCACCTGGATCAATCCTCCCTCCTTAGGAAGCAATGGTATCTATTGCATTGAGTGCCAAGGGGAGAAGGAAAAGAGTTTTTTGAATATGCATCTTGATGAGTTGCTTGCCTTGTTGGAGAAGTTGTGTTGCTTATATTTTTGAAGGTTTTCACGAACCTGTGGTTGGAAGGGTTGGAACTTTTTAACTAGTCTGGCTACATGATATGTCTATATGAAGAATGAATATTTGCGCTTTGCTACAGTCTTTTTGATGTTCTTTTGTTGGATAGAAGGTGCTTGGGCCAAGGCTGTATTGGTTGCAGTATCCTTCTATTCACCTTTTGAATAGATTGTGAAGAAGCTAAATTTTGTAGTATGAGATACTACCTTATGGCACTGTTTAGGTGGGATAGTAGTTGAAACCACCTCTGGTATCCTGTAGAGATGACCTCCCAGAGTAACAATGACACTACGGGGTTGAGACTCATAGATAGCATGGCGCTTCAACATATATGGTTGGCCCAAGAGAACATCATAGACATCCAGTGGGGAAGCATCACATAATACCTCATCCTTGAAGGGCTCGATGACATATGACAATCGACACTGTTGGTTGACAAAAAGATCTCGTCCATGGCGAAGCCACCCAATGTTGTATGGTTGTGGGTGTGGTGTTGTCAACAATCCCAACTATTTGATGACCTCTGCTGAGATGAGGTTCTTTTGGTTTCCACTATCAACAATAAAATGCAGCGGAGTCCCCTTCACTCACATCTATGATTGAAAAAGGTTCTCCCCCTCTTCAGGATTTGTTGGTTCTTCTGGTTGAATTTCTATGATTGCGACAATAGCAGTGGGGTCTATGTCGATGATCTATCTTCTGTCAGTATTTTCCAAATCATATTTTGAATCAGCGTTCGACTCCTTGTCTTTGATTTCGACCACCAATGATTATTTTGAGCGACATTCATCGGTGTTGTGCCAGGGGACTTTGTGGAAATCACACCATTTTCTGGTGTCCTTCTTCATCTTCTCGTGACCCTTCTTTTCCTATGGCTTGGATTGAATTTTGGGAGACTGAGTATTAGGGTCATCTTTATCATACTTTGGTTTTTGTGGATTTGCAGAACTGAACTCCTATTTTTTCTGGTGCTTAAATTTCTTCTCGATTTTAACAACATATTGATAAGAAACATCAAGTGATGAGATCTACAAAAAATCCATTTAATTTTGGATGTATTTGGGTAGAGCCCCACGGTATTTCATAACCAAATATCGTTCAGAGTGTTTGATACTGATGCAGGAGCATCTCTCCACATCAGCCAGCCAGCCAGCCAGCCACGTCGAGCGCATGCATTCAAAGCTGAAGAGAGGTGAAACCTCATTTAAAATATTGAATTGAATGCAATTAAATGTTTAGGCTGTTGAGCCAGGAAGCCGTGCCTTTGTGCAGGCTGTAGATAAGATCGACCATTAATGTTTGTATGGCTAAGATCTAGATCTGATTCTGGACTAGACAGCCCATTCAATGTAATTGAATAGGGTAGGTAGGTTGGAGGGAAGCGCTCGAAGAGCCCCCTCAGGTAAAAGAGATTTTCATATCTCATTTTGTAGTAGTGAAAGTTGGGTGATAATCTGCGAGTAGAGAGAAGAAGAAAAGAGACGAGACCTTGTTACAGGCCATGCTCAGGAACACCTTGTAAATACAGGCATTTGCCATATTTAATACAAAGAGCAGTTTTTCCTGCATGACTCTGTGTTGAATGGATGTCTGTGAGTGTTCTTCATATGTTGTGAATGTATGCTGTAGGTGTGAATTTGCAGGAGTTCTTGATTTCTAGGGTTGAAGGCCTTTGAGGCTTCACACCAGGAGAGTGTGACAGAACACTATGGGTTCTGATAGCCGTGCACAGAGGATGCACTTCTGAACACTGCGAGTTTAGGCAAAGATGTGTTGCGGCACAAGAACTGGAATCAACAACTCAGTGAAGACCTCAAGGTTGCTGAATACCTTGGAGGCAAGGCTGTGTGAGAGAAGACACAGTTGCAGACAAAACTTTGCTATGGATTCTGTAGAGCTCTACCAAGTGGGCATTGAGCACAGGCACAAGGTGCAGTGGGAGGAACTCTGTTGTGAGTTCAGACAGAAGAAACAGAATCACTAAGGATTCTGAGAGCTTTTCCAGGAGGGCATCGAGCAAGTGTATAAGTGCACAGAAGGACGAAAATGCTGAAAGTTCTGAGAAAAGACACTCTGCCAGGTGGGTATTTGAGTCATTGTGCAGATAGGCACAGGGAAGAGAAGAGAACTCTTTGAGTTCTATGATTAGAAGGAAGAATCCACTGAGGGACCTTCACAGGGTTGATGAACACCCTGAAAGACACAACAATCAGGTTGCTTGAGCAGAGACACTGCCAGGAGGGCATTATATTCTCCATTTGTGGGAGGAGAAGAAAGAAAGATAAAATCCCTTAGGGGTCTGAGTGGTTTCAGAAGCTCAGAAGAGATAGCACCAGTGTGTGCATGAGAAGACTCTGCAAGAGTGCAGGAGTTGAAGAATCCTTCTAGGATTCGAAGGGAGCAAAGATCAGGAGGAACAACATTTTTACACACATTGGCAAGGCTCAAGGTAAAAGGAGTTCACAGAGGAAGAGAGGGCAAAGGTCGAGGCCTTTAAGAGCATGAATTTCTCCCAAGGATAGGAAGAAAGTACGCAAGCTCAGGAGGGAGCAACAATGGCTGTCAGATCGGCTGGGAATTAGATCTAGACCGTTGGTGTTCACGTCCAGGGAGCAGCCGGAGGAGCACACAGGAAGAAACGATCTGCACCGTCGGATCTGGGAGAAAAATCCCATCAGTCGTTAGATTTGGCGAGAAGCGAGGAGATTGCGACTGGGTTTCCAAGGTGCAAGCCAAGGATATTGGGGGACTGTTGGATGTTCCCATAGATACCCATTAGTTGTTGGATAGGGTGAGGGCGCACAGAGTTTAGCCTCTGGAGGAGCGTCGAGGAGAACGGATCTGGGCCATTATATCTTGAGCAGATACCCGTCAACTGTCAGATTGGATAGGAGCTGCACGAGGGTTACCATCGGGACTTCAGCCATCGACATATCGGGAGTCACGAGGACAAGAAAGTTGAGACACTTCAGGTCTCGAAACGCCAGGAAGATCTGGGTTGTCCGTTAGCGGAGACACGTGGTGAAGATCGAGGCATCGGGAGTCAGAAAATTGACATTCCCGTGGACATGGGATCGGGGAAGTCTATAGTGAAAACCCCGACACAAATCTGAGCCGTCCGTTTGGGGAGAAAGGTGTCAGAAATCCGCAGGGAGTCGGGATATTCGGCATCGAGAAATTGGCATTCCTGAGGTCGAAAAAGCTGGGACATCACAAGTCTCGAAATCCCAGAGAAATTGGGACTGTCCATCAGAGGAGGACACGTGGAAACAATCGGAGACATCGGGGGAAAGGTCCGATAGGAGGTCGTCCATCGGCAAATCGGGGATCGACATTTCGCGAGTCCCGTGGACATGAGAGTTTCGACATTTGAAAGCCTGAAACCCCGATAAGTGGGAGCCAGTTGTCAGCACATCAGAGAAGAGGAAAGTGCCATCATGAGGGGCCAGCTGTCAGCATTGTAGAGAGTCAAGATTCGAGGAATCGAGAGTCCTGAGGACGTATGCATTTGGACATTGGAAAGCCCGAAACCTCGATGAAAATGTATGGCTGCAGTCATATAGGGGGGAGGTCACATGGACCAGGAGCTTAGCCTGGAGGGCTAGCGAGAAAAAGAGCTCATCGAGATTTTTAAGTCCAAAACCCCGATAGGAGGATATAAGGCTGCGGTCTTATAAGAGTGGTCATATGGACCAGAGGGCATAGCCAGAAGGGGCTAAGATGCATAAAAGGCGTGCATCGGTGAATTGGTTCATCGGTGATCAGGGATTCGAGAGTGCAGGAACTCTTGACAGCAGAAAGGATGAAACCCTGAAAACCCAAAAATTAAGATCGGGAAAAGTCACAGGCGAGTGCAGAGGCCGTGACAGGGAGAAAGAAGGACCTGTGGATTGGATTTTTCACGGAGATCCCAATGGGAGTCCAAAGAGCCGCTTCGGCTCAGTGGAGAAAATTGAATGATCCTTGAAGACCGAGAGGTCAGGCGCAGAGACTCTGTGGGGTACGAGGAGCATCGCGCCATCAGATACCCAGCTTGGTGTGCAAGGTATGGAAGGTATTGGTGAACTCTAAAACTGCTTGGCCCCTCTCTTGTCATAGTGTGCTCCATCTCATATATTGGTCCTCATAGTTGCCAAAAGGGTAATATTGTTCCTTTACTGCGTTGACAAAAAATACCAAGTGGGATCGACCCCATATATTCCAGACTCTTTTGTGGAACTTTGCTCCCAATAAGTTTCCCACCAATGTTTGACATGGGAAAGAGCTTTAAGGAGTGCGAAGGTGATCTTTTCCCTGTCGAAAAAATGGTGAACAAAGAAATAACCTTCTAGCAAATTTAACCATTTGTCTAGGGCATCTGCATCTATTTGACCTTCAAATATGGGAATATCAAAATTAACTTGTAGCTTGAAAGGATAGGTTCTTCAAAAGTGGTTGTTTGATGAATATGTGTCTGTTTCTATCGATAGGCATTGAAGGATGTGAGGACAATTCTCCATCATTTCGTCCCTTTGTCACGTGAGAGCTTGCTCAAGCAACAAATTGATAGAATCATTTGCTCTGTCGTTTTTCTTTTCTTCTGCCATGGAGGGTTTCTTGGGCGTGCGAGAGTGATTGTCTTCAAGAGATACAAGCTCGAGACCCAACTTTCTATACTCAGACCTCGTCGGGGACATGCACTAAAAAACGATCAAGAGCAACCTGCTCTGATACCACTGATCCTGGTTATTTTCAGCACGAAATGAGAGTGGAGATATAATAAAGAAATGTACAATGATATCTCGGATCAATAATATAACATAAATGTATCATAGATGAAACAATAAACAAATAGATACAATAATACACAATTTTCTATTAATGAGAAAAAATGTAAAAAGACTGTAAAAATACATAGTGAAAGACTCACTAGAATGGTGGCAACTCATCTCTAAGAAGATATGCGTCCTCTACTCACGTTCACAAGAAGATAATTTTATAATGAGGCTCCAAAGGCCTTTTTATCATAAAGAAAATCCAAAACCCTAACCCCAGAATATGAAAATCCAACAGTTTTGTGGACCCCGTTTTGGGTAGTTTGTTGTATCAACTTCCCGCGGGTGTAACTTTGGCATACAATCTCTGTTTGGGGCACACGATAGTTCATTGGAAAGGTATCTTTGAGGAGATTAATTGTAGGGTCTCAATAAATAGCCTTTGGATATAATTGAGAAGATATATCCTGAAAAACCTTCATTTAGGCCCTCAAAATAGCCTCAGAAGTTAAAAACTGCTAAAAATAGTAAATTGCCAAAATTGTCAGAAAATTGTTTTGAGCTAGTTGGAAGAGGTGGGTGGCCACCGGTATCCACCTGGATTAGATTTACAAGAAAAATTTTTGCATAGAGAAGGAAAGGCCCCGATGAGACAAGCAATTAGTAGCCACAGGATTTATGCAGCGGTTAATGACCGCCAGGCAGAGCATCAATCCACTATGGTGGAGTCGTCGGGTATGCTAAATCATGTTAGTGTTAAAATTTATTTGATTCTGGTGCTACATATAGTTTCATTTCACCTTGTGCATTAGAAAAATGTGGGTTGGTAGCCTATGGGCACAATGAACTTAAACAAGTCGAGGTGGCTTCGGGGAAAAAACAAGCAGTAGGGCCTAGCGTTGATAACTTTCTAGTAGACCTAGGAGTGTGTACTACTAGGTTGAAGGTGTATGTCACTGTTCTTGAGACGTATGACCTAATCATCAGAAAAGACTGGTCAGAATCCCATCGAGCTATGGTAGATTGTTTCACAAAAAGCGTGCTTTGTATTGACGATGAAGGAAGCCCAGTAGAGATCCACGATGTACAAAGGAAGGTGTCTCTATGCTTTATCTCAACTGTAATGTCCCAGACCACCGACATGCCGAAAAATTCCACTACGCGAAATAGAACTGAAATAGTATGATTTTAAATGAAGTTAAAGGACTTAACAAAGTAAACATAGATTTACTACTAACATACATAATTGATGGAATTAACAGTAATTCATAACTGCAATGGAATACATGATAATATTGATAGCATCATAGACATGCATTTTAATTGAAATTAAGACACATGCATATACTTATCTTTGAAACTTTAGTAACTCCACCAACCACATGCAGAACTTCCATGAACCTCCCAGCCTTAGACCTCGTTGCTCATCACACTCAACAGTGGGTCACCCCTAAGCTGGGATTAAGCTCCACCTAGGGAAAGGGAATCCTAGCCTAGGCTGGGGTGACAGGAAAACTGCATAGAGAAACCAAAAGGATTCTCTCCAGGAGACTTCTTACACCCACTACTCATGGACTCTCATTCCCCGCATGCCTATTCCACTCGAGAGTATACACCTTCACAAGAATAGTCCATTGGTGCTTCACCTCCCTCTATGGGTCTCAGCAATAGGATAGATCAGGAAATATCAGATCTTCGTAGTTGTTGTTGGACTCTCTCTGGAAGAAAACCACTTCCCAGTAGACTCTCTCACCTGGAGAGAGTTGCTCACAGGCCTGACAACCTGCCTCTTCTACCACATTCCTGACAACCTGGTTCTTTGACCAGTTTCAACCTAATTCCCACAAGTTCATGTTGGTAACAACAACAACAACTTTGGCTAACTCACATGTGGAAACATCAACGGGAAAAATTGGGTGTGGACATCCAGAAGATGACAAAAACCATGGTTCAACACTCATTCATGCAAGGATGACAGTCACAACAGTAGATGGGCATAGGTATTAAAATGGCAATGGCCAGACGCTAGACACAACACGCTCAGGAGATTTCCCCGGTGTTGGGTTCCACAGAAGACACAGAATAATTCACCAGTTTTGGTTCTTAGAATTATGTGAGGGTAAAACAATAGAGGTTCCAAATCAGAGGCAAATGGTTTTTATACAGAGGATCTGAAAACTGGAAGCATAGATGTAACAATGGAGGACTAACCCCTAACACGGCTCAACTCAATAGTTTTAACTGCATGTGCCTAGGTCGACACTTGTCTTCCTGGAGTTGCATGCATTCCCTTTTTGCACACACTGGAGCTGCATGCATTGCCCCTCTTAGGAATTAGGATAAAAACACACATTTCACATAGCTTTTGGAATAATAATAAATTATTATTCCCAAGGACTCAAGCCCCTAAGCTTAGCCCCTCTTCCAACCTTTCAACCCTGTTTTCCCTTACCCACCTTGTGGAATCTTAGTCCCCCATCACTCTTTATTTGTGGTCGGTATGCCTGTAAAGATGTTTATTCTTTATTAATGTTCTACATATTACATATACAAAAATAGGCTTATGGCCTTAATACTTAGGCTCTCTGGCCTAATAAACACATAAGCCCACCAACTTATCAATACTTGGCTCACCAGCCTACAAAACATTATTATAGTTCATAAACATGATTACAATTCATAATATAATTGGGGCACTACCGACGGATATTACAATCCCCTCCCCTTATTTTTGCACTGTCCTCAGTGCAACTTTTACACAACATCAACAAGATTTCCAAAATCTTCAAAATGATGCGGGTATTCTGCCCGCATAGCATCCTCATGCTCCCATGTCGCATCCTCAAGACCATACCAGGTCCACTGGACCTTTACAAGCCCTATGGATCAATTTCAGAGTTGTTTGCTTTTCCAGTCCAATATGCACACATGATGCACTTGCAGGACACCTTCTTTCTCTACATGAATCACATTCCAATCAATTACATGATTAGCACTAGGTATACATTTATTAAGCAATGAAACATGAAAAAGATTATGTACAATCATGGATGCAGGTAATGCAAGCATATATGCAACTGGCCCAATCCTTTCTAGGATTTCAAATGGTCCACAAAATCTAGCTGCCAACTTGGCACAGTTTCCCAGCTTCAGGAAACATCTATTGGCTTTCACTTTTAGGAAAACATGATCACCTACTTTAAACTCTATGTGGGTTATGTTCTTATCAGCATAACTTGTCTACCTGTATTGGGCAACTTTTAAATTATGCTTGATTTTTAACATTTGCTTTTCCATTTCCTTGAGCAATTCTGGCCCAACTACTGCCATGCCAACTAGATTATCCCATCTTACTGGAGTATTTCACTTTCTGCCATAAAGTGCTTCAAATGGGCTCATCTTCAATGATGCTTGATACCCATTGTTGTAGGCGAATTATACCAAGTGCATGTAGTCTTACCATTTCGATGGTTTGTCCATCACATACATCCTTAGCATGTCTTCTATTAATATATTCACCCTCTCTGTCTATCCACGAGACTCAGGATGATAAGTTGTAATAAAGTTCAAATTCGTTCTGAACCCTTTGAATAACTCTTTCCAAAAATTTGAGGTGAATTTCGGGTCTCTATCGGACACAATTGTCTTGGGAATTCTATGCAATTGTTCCACCTCCTTCATAAAGACGTCAGCAACATCCACTGCCATGTGAGTAGTCTTTAATGGAATGAAATGGGCATCTTTCGTAAGCTTGTCCACTACCACCATGATTGAATCATGTTGCTTGCTGATTCTGGGCAATCCCGTGATGAAATCCATTGTCATTGCTTCCCACTTCCACGCAGGAATGGGTAAAGGTTGTAGCAACCCTGTTGGGTACCTGTGCTCAGCTTTAACCTTCTAGCACTCCATACATCTGGCGATGTATTAAAAAATATCTTTCTTCATACCTAGCCAAAAGTAACGACTCTTGACTACTGCCACAATTTTCTGATATCCAGGGTGCCTTGCATAAGGCACATTATGCATTTCATGAAAAATCACAAGTTTCATGTCCTGGACATTAGGTACATAAATTATGTTCTTGTACAGAAGTGTTCCATCGGTTTCCAATTTATAATTTTCCACTTTCTGTGGCATCTTACCTTGTTGTAGCTTTGCTACCAGCTCCATGTACTGCAAATCTGCATTTGCAGCTTCCAAAATTTTTCCTTTTATATCATTTCGGTACATGCTAATGGTTGCAACATGTAATGCGTGTACTCTCATGTTGAGTGCATCATCCACTTTATTCTCCTTCCCTTTGATATGATGGATATCAAAATTGTACTCACACAGAAACTCTAGCCACCTACTCTGCCTAGCATTCAAGGTTGGTTGGTCAAACAAATACTTCAAACCATTATGGTCTATTCTTAGTTCAAACCTCCTTCCCATGAGTTAATGCCTCCATTTCTTTAGAGCATGTACTATGGCTGCCAACTTCAAATCATGAGTTGCATAGTTCCTTTCGTTCTCTTTCAACTTTCTGGATTCATAACAAACTACGAATCCATTCTGACTGAGGACTCCTCCCAGTCCTTCTTTGCATGCATTTGTGCACACCACAAAGTCTTCATTTGGATCTACAATCCTCAAGATTGGAGCACTGGTTAACAACTGCTTCAATCATTGAAATCTTTTCTCACAATCTTTTGTCCACTGAAACGTCTTCTCCTTCCTTTGCAAGGAAGTGATAGGGTGAGATATCTTTGAGAACCCTACGATAAACCTTCTATAATAACCATCTAGACCCATAAAGGATCTAACTTCTATGACATTCCTTGGCACTGACCATTCTCTAATGGCCTCAATCTTCTCAGGGTCTACAACTATCCCATCCTTCAAAATAATATGCCCCAGGTAATGGATCTGCTCCTGATAAAACAGGCACTTGCTCAACTTGGCATATAGTTGGTGCTCTCTTAGCACCTGCAACACCATCCTTATATGCTTCTCATGCTCTTCCTTCGACTTAGAATACACCAGGATTTCATCCAAAAATACTATGACAAACTTGTCCAAATAGTCCCTGAATACACCATTCATCAGACACATAAAAACATCGGGTGCATTTGACAACCCAAATGGCACCACTGTGAACTCATAATGACCATACCTTGTTCTGAAGGTGGTCTTGTTGATGTCTTCATCCTTTATCCTTACCTAGTGATATCCCGACCTAAGATCTATCTTCGAAAATATCTTTGCATCCTTCAACTGATCGAAGAGGTCATCAATCCTCGACAGATGATACTTGTTCTTTACAATCACTTTGTTCAATTGTATGAAATTGATACACAATCTCAACGTTCCATCCTTCTTCTTCATGAACAGGATTGAGGCTCTCCAAGGTGACACACTTGGGCATATGTACCCATTCTTCAGATGCTATTCAAGATGCAATTGCAACTCTTTCATCTTTGGCATACTCATTCTGTAAGGATCTTTTGACACTGGAGCTGGTCTAGGCATCAAGTTTACAGAAAAATCAATATGTCTCTTCAGTAGTAGTCCCGACACCTCCTAGAATACATCCTCAAACTCCTTTAGTACCGCATGATCTCTAAAACTTGACACCTTATCCTTAGGTGTTTCCTCCACATGGGTTACAAATAATTAACATCCTTTCCTGAAGCACTTCTTCAGCTGCATTACTGATATTTCCCTAACAACAAAAACTCTAGGAATTCCTTGGACTATTTTCCGATTTCCTTCCTCATCCAGGCAAGTGAATGTATTATTATGACAGTCTAGGATGGTGTGGTGTTGGTCCAACCAATCCATCCCAACCAAACAATCATAAGAATGTAAAGGAAGAATGTTCAATTCAGCCTTTGTGCTCAGTCCATTCATGTCCATTGGACAAGACTTAACCAACTCAGAGAATTTCCTCTTGGTTCCTATAGCCAGTTGCACTAACCAAGATTTTTCATGTTTGCTTCTCGAAAATTGCAAACTTTCCACCACTCTAGGATCTATATAACTATGGCTAGCCCCTGAATCAATTAAAATAGTAAAGGCATGGTTGTTGATGATTCCTTATACTTCAATCATGCGCGATTGATATTCAGCTTGCTTGTTGTCCAGGGCTGCGTAGATCCTTGGCATTCTACTGCCCATGTCCTCCAGTGTTTCATCTTGGTGAACATTATGGACAACTCTCACTTTTCCATTTCTATGGGGACAATCTCTGTACTTGTGGTTCCCCTGTCAACCCCAACACTGAATGGGCGTCTGTCTTGGCCTTTGTTCCCCTATGTCATCCATTCTCGGCTCTCTAAACGATGGATTTCCTTGAGGACTTTTTTTTTAAAAGGGAGGTTTGTTTCCCTTCTGCCTCTTTTCTTTCTTGAACTTCATCTAGTCATCCCAAGCCTTCCGAAAGTGGGATTTCCTCTTTGTTGCTCATATAAGCATTTCACTCTTCTTATCATTTATTCCATAGTCTTAGGGTCATCATATTGGATCTTTTCACCAATGGAAGGTGGAAATCCACTTAGATACCTCTAAATCTTGACAACCTCATCTTTGATGAACGAAACATACTTCAACAATTCCAAAAATATTCGCTTATATTCATTAATGGTCATGTTGCCTAGCTTGAGTTCAAAGAACTTCTTCATCTTTCTGTCATAATATATCTTATTCAAGTATTTCTTCTTGAAATACCTCTTGAATTCTTTCCAAGTGATATCTTTCTCTCTAATGTGTTGCACCTGCACCAGTTGATCCCACCACATGGATGCTTTTCCTTTCAGTTGATACATCATAATTCTTCCTTCTACATGAGAGGAATAATTCTGCAGTTAGAAATATTTCCTCATGCCAAGAAACCATGTTTTAGCATCTTCCTCCTTCTTATGTTCTCCATCAAACGTAGGAGGCTTAATATTATTCATTTCTCCCCTCAGTTCATCCACTCCAGATATCCTATGCTTTCTAGTAGGAGATGGGCTTGAACTATTATGTTCCCTCCTCTTGGAGCGACCTTGGGAGTGATGATGGTGTCTATCCACACTCCTTGACATTCTTCCCTCACAAGTCTGGTGAGTCCCTATAATGCTCAAGTCACTCTCTTTCTCCAACTTCTTCTCTATTCTCTCCAAACTCTTTAACATCTTTATGTTAAATTCACCTTGTTTTTCCTGAGTTTTTCTGAGATTTTTTCTATATGCTCGGTGAGTTTGGGCATCTTTTTGCAATCCTTCAATGATCTTCCTCATTATTCTTTCCTTATCTATCTCCTCTCCATGGCCATTGGAGTTTGATCCTTCAACTCCCAAGTGAACATCCATTCCTTTTTCTTTGTCCTCAGAATTGGAAGCAGTTCGTGCCCTTCCATTTCTTTGGCATTTGGTGGCAATTCTACTCGGTTCTCTCACTCGCTAATATTCTGCAAACACAATGTGCATACAACCAAAATTTGTCAAGTAATTATTCCTTAACAAATCCCGCAACATTCATAAATAACTTGATTCAAGAAAACGTTCAGTTTCCATGAATTTTTGAGCTCTGCTCGGCTTTGTAGTGAACTCAAGCCTTAGCCCTTTTCTCTCAGTTCCCCAACCCACACAACTAAGGTTCATGACCTAGCACTACATATTGAAGGTTCTCTAATCAGGACTTCAGAGTTTCGGGTTTCAGGATTTCGGTCCTGGAGGCTTCCACACTCTCTTCCCTCTCCAACTCCCGACTTCTGAATTTTCGACCTTTCTAGCCTCTGGGGACACAACACAGTTGTCACCAACCACGGTGGTGACACATGGTGTTCTTAAGAAGGTCCATGTTACATTAGGCGATGTCGTCTGACCCTACCGTGTCTTCTTTCCCTTTGGGGCCCACTGGTACATGGTACACATCCCATGTGTCCACACCATCCAAGTGACGTCAACCCAACTCACTAGTTCGGCTCTTTTTCACGATTTTGGGTTTTCGTGTGTCACAAGGTTGAAAGAATTTCCACCTCCATCCTCCCGATCCTCAAAATGTCGAAATTCTTCCTGGACAATTAACGGTCCAGATCTCTCCTGGATCAATGGTTGTGATCCAATCGCGACTTCGCATTTTGCAGATTCTCATGAACTTTCCCTTTGACCTTTTCAAGTCACGAGTCAGCGAAAGGTTGATCGCTCTCCACGCATCCCTCCCGATGGACAGTTAGGATTGCTTCATCTTTTCCACTTGCAAATATCCAACGTATGTGGATCTATGCTACGTGTCCTTTTCGATGGACGGTCCTAGTGATGTTGGGGCTTCACGTATCGCAATTTCCACTCCTGTGCAACTCCAAAAGGTTTTAAGCCTTGCGCACATTCCCTGGATCCAATGACTATTGGTCCACATGCTCAGATCTGATGGCCTAGATATGATCTCTTCTGTGCGCTCTCCTAAGTGTCTGGACGTGGATTCGACGGTCCATATCTTCTCATTTACAGTTGTTCTACGGTTGCAGTTTTATTCTACTGCTACTCCTCCTGAGCTTCGTAACACGACCAATGTAACCCCTTGGCACTCAAAAACAAGTTTGAAATCAGTGCCTTCAAACACCATTTCCACTCAAAAACTTGGGTCTAAAGACCACTTATCTAGCCCATCCAGGCTCAGCATTGAAACCTTGGGCTGTGATACCAAATTTTAACATCCCCGACCACCAACAGGCCGACAAACACTACTACACAGAATATAACTTAAATAGTATGCTTTTAAATGAAGTTAAAGGACTTAATAGAGTAAACATATATTTACTGTTAACATACATAATTAATGGATTGAACAGTAGTTCATAACTACAACAGAATACATGATAATATTACTAGTATCACAAACATGCATTTTAATTGAAATTAAGACACATGCATATACTTATCTTTGAAACTGTAGTAACTCTACCAACCACATGCAGAACTTCCATGAACCTCCCAGCCTTAGACCTCGTTTCTCATCACGCTCAGCAATGGGTCACCCCCGAGCTAGGACCAAGCTCCACCCATGGCAAGGGAATCCTAGACTAGACTGGGGTGACAGGAAAACTGCACAGAGCAACTAGAAGGATTCTCTCCAGGAGCCTTCTTACACCCACTACTCATGGAATCTCATTCCCCACATGCATGTTCCACCCGGGAGTATACACCTTCAAAAGAACAGTCCATCAATGCTTTACCTCCTTCTCTAGGTCTCAGCAACAGGCCGGATCAAGAACTCTCAGAGCTCTGTAGCTAGTGTTGGACTCTTTCTGGGAGAAAACCACTTCCCAGTAGACTCTCTCACCTGGAGAGAGATTCTCATAGTCCTGACAACCTGCCTCTTCTACCATGGGCTTGAAAACCTAGTTCTTTGACCAGTTTCAACCTAATTCTCGCAAGTTTAGGATGACAACAACAAAAACAACTTTGGCTAACTCACAAGTGACAACAACAATGAGAAAAGTTGGGTGTGGACATCCAGAAGACGGAAACAACCATGGTTCAACACTCATTCATGCAAGGATGAAAGTCACAACATTAGATGGGCATAGGTCCTAAAATGGAAATGGCTAGACGCTAGACACAACACGCTCAGGTGATTTCCCCAGTGTTGGGTTCCAAAGAAGACACAGAACAATTCACTGGTTTTGGTTCTCAGAATTGCATGAGGGGAAAACAATAGAGGTTCCAAAGAAGAGGCAAACGGTTTTCAGACAGAGGATCCGGAAATTGGCAACATGGACGCAACAATAGAGGACCAACCCCCAACACGACTCAACTCAAAAGTTTTAACTACATGCACCTAGGTTGACAGTTGTATTCATGGAGCTACATGCATCCCCTTTCTGCACACGTTGGAGCTGCATGCGTTGCCCCTCACATGACTTATGATAAAAAAATACATTTCACATACGTTTTGGAATAATAATAAATTATTATTCCCAAGGACTCAAGCCCCTAAGCTTATCCCCTCTTCCAACCTTTCATCCCCCTTTTCCCTTACCCACCTTGTGGAAGCTTAGTCCCCCATCACTCTTTCTTCGTGGTCAGTCTGTACAGAGTGATGCTTATTCTTTATTAATGTTCTACATACTACATATACAAAAATAGGCTTCTGGCCTAATAAACACATAATCCCACCAACTTATCAATACTCGGCTCACCAGCCTAGAAAACATGATTATAGTTCATAAACATCTTTACAATTCATAATATAACTGGGGCACTGCCGGGGGATATTACATCAACCATGAAGGTTAAACATTGCATAAGTAAAGGTTGTTGATTATATGTAGTGTAAGCAATTAATGAAGGGAAAGGACCCTCCTTGGATCAATATCCAATATTGTCAGAGTTTAAGGATGATTTTCCAAAAGAATTGCTTAGGTTACCTCCCGAGAGGGAGCTTGATTTTACCATTGAGCTAAAACCTAGTGCAGAGCCAATTTCCAAGACTCTATATAGGATGACAACGCTGAAACTTTGTGAGATGTAGATGCAGTTGAAGGAACTAATTGAATTAGGGATAATAAGGCCTAGTGTCTCACCTTGGGGTGCACCAGTAATTTTCATCAAGAATAAGGATGGTTCCTTACGACTATGTATAGATTACATGAAACTGACCCGTGCTATAGTGAAAAATAGGTATACAATGCCACGGATAGATGATCTCTTTGATCAGATGAAAGGAGAAACAGTGTTCTAAAAAATTGATTTGTGATCAGGGTATCGCCAATTAAGGATTAAGGAAGCCGATATTCCTAAAATGACCTTTCGAACTTGATTTGAGCATTAAGAGTTTGTTTTAGTACATTTTGGTTTGACCAATGCACCATCAATATTCATGATCCTCATGAATGGTGTATTCCAAAAGTACTTAGACCACTTTGTATAGGCCTTTATGGATGATATCCTCATCTATTCCAAGAACGAAAGAGAACATGAGGAACACTTGTGAGTGGTGTTGGCGTGCCTTAGAGAGAAAAAATTGTATGGCAAGTTGTCGAAGTGTTCTTTCTTTTAGAAAGAAATTCACTATTTAGGTCATATCATTTCTAGTGAAGGAATCTTTGTGGACCCAGAAAAGGTAAAGCCCATTATGGAATGGCAAGTGCTAAAAAATTCTCATGAGGTAAGAAGCTTCATGGGGTTAGCAGGTTATTATCAGAGGTTTATGGAAGGGTTCTCTAAAATAGCGAAACCCATCAACACCTTGCAGCGCAAGGGGGTCAAATATGAATGGACAGAAGAATGTGATATTGCATTCATCGAGATTAAGAGGTTACTAACTAGTGCACCAATTCTACGAGTGTCAGATATGGAAAAAGACTTCACAGTCTGCACGGATGCCTCGAAGCAAGGATTGGGGGTCGTGCTAATGCATGATGGGGGAGTGATATCCTATGCGTGAGGAAATTTGAAGAAACATGAGGATATTTATGCTACTCATGATTTAGAGTTGGCAACTGTAATGCTAGGTTTGAAGCTTTGGAGGAATTATCTAGTGGGGAGAAGCTTTGAGCTCAAAACAAACCATGAAATATTAAATCATCTCTTCACTCATAGGGATCTAAATGCTAGACATGGGCGATGGAGCAAGTTCATGAGTGAGTACGATTTTGGAATTTCGTACATCAAGGGGAGGGAGAATGTGGTCGCAGATGCCTTGAGCAAGAGACCACGTGTATTCTCCTTGGTACCCTTAAAAGTTAATCTGAGGGAGTTTGTGTTGGGGAAACTTCTTGAAGATAGTTGGTATCTAATGGTTACTTCAACCCTCCAGAGTGGGAGGCAAGTAGATCATAAGTATGAATGATATAGCCTGGAAGAAGATGGATTGTTAAGATATCAAGGAAGGATGTACATCCCCAAAGGTGGGGATATTCGAAGCATCATACTCAAGGAAGCCCATAGAGCAATTTATTGTGCACATCTGAGTGTGAAGAAGATGTACAAATACATGAGGAAGCTTTTCTTCTAGGTAGGCATGAAGCGTGATGTAGTCCATTTCGTCGCCAAGTTCCTAGAGTGTCAACAAGTGAAGGATGACCACCACCACCCGACATGTGTCCTACGACTGCATGATGTTCCTATGTCCAAGTGGGAAGTCATTTCTATGGATTTTGTTGTGGGATTGCCAGTCACATCGCATAGACACAATGTCATTCTTGTGATAGTTGATAAGTTGACCAAGAATGCTCATTTTATTCTGGTTAGAGACACTTATGATGTCACTTATGTGACACACATGTTTATAAATGAGGTCATCCATTTGCATGGGTTACCCAAGAAAATCATTTCAGATAGGGACTCTCGATTCACATCTAGGTTTTGGACAAGTTTGCAGTCAACGTTGGGAACTCAGTTGAACTTGATCACAACATATCATTCTGAAATAAATGGGAAAACTGAGAGAGTAAATTAGGTTATGGAAGACATGCTTAGGATATATGTTATGGATAATCAAATCCATTAGGAGAAGTACCTACCTTTGGTAGAGTTTTCCTACAATAACAATTTTCATAGACCCATTGGAATGCCACCCTATGAATATTTGTATGGAAGGCCATGCAGGAAACCATTGAGTTGGGAAAGGTTAGAAGATCGAGTGACAGTTGGGCCAGAATTGATTCAATAGATGGAAGAACAGGGGATTCAGATTAGGCAGCGACTAAAGGAAGCATAGGATAGACAAAAAAGTTGTGTTGATGCACATAGGACTGACCGAAGTTATAAAGTGGGAGATCAATTTTTCATTTGTATCAAGCCTAATAAGAGTACCATTCGGTTTGGGAAGGGGACAAAGTTGTCGCCTCGATTTATAGGACCGTTCAAAATCCAAGAGATAATTGGAACCATTGCCTATCGCCTCGTACTACCACCCCACTTGCATAAAACTCATAATGTTTTTCATGTATATTTTCTATGTCATTATGTTGCTAATGAATCTCATAAACTGAATTGGAAGGAATTGCAGGTATCAGACACGAGAACCCTCACGGTATAACCATTACACATATTGGACCGTAGGGTCCAACAACTCAGGAATCGTCTGGTAGACCAAGTTAAGGTCCAGTGGGACAAGTATATCCCAATATCTACTACTTAGGAGGATGCAAAGACCTTACGAAGAGATCATCCCTCACGTTTTTTACCACCTTGGGAATATGTTTTCCCGAAGGTTGGGTGTATGTAATGCCACCTTTTGACTTAGACAACTAGAATTACTTAAGACCTAATCATGTTTATTTTCCATTCATTGTGAAACTATTAATGCTACACATGAACTTTTAAGACATATGAACCTATGTGAATGTCAATTCTATGAATGTTTAACGTTATTTGAATTATGATGGATATTATGCAATCTATTTCTAACTTGAAAATTTTGGCATTTAAAGTTGTTGGTACGTGGATACCGAACTGAGATTATGATTAAATGAATTTACATGATGATAATGCATGGATTTGTATGGGTTTGTGTTATAGACTAATCTACAAGTCAATAGGCTATGAAATAGCCAAAGAATAATGATGATGAAAAGTTGATGTCGTGGACATCGACCAGGAAAGAGTATGTGATCAGGGAATCAAATTTTTCTCAAAAATTCAAAGTTCTCAGAATCACTTCAAATAGGACGAGAGCGTAGGCCTCCTCGTTGCGAACCCAATGAAACTCATTTGGGTTCAAATGGACATTAGGAGCGAGAGATATCGCGTTCTGTTCAAAATGGCAAACATGCAAAAAATGGGTGTTGACTGTACTGTACGGACAATGACGTGGCAGACCGTACGGATGACATGGAAGACTGTACGCTGATGTGGCAGACAGTTGGCATATGGCGTGTTTTATTGGAAGCGAATGGGAATGCGACACGTGGCCCAATCACAGGCCACCACATGTCACTTGTTTATTTGTTAAAACCTTTGCACTCAGCAGGAGTCGACCCCGTGACCTCCGGGCAGGGTAAAGCTTTGGGAAAGGCTGCCCAACCAGTGCGCCCCCGCATGTTCCTTTTTATGTATATGGGAATAAATATATTTAACATTGTTATAATGTGCATTTAGGCGTGGGGCGGGCCGGGGCTAAGCCCCGACCCATAGTCATATGTTGTATTGTATGCGACCAGCGCTACGGTGGTTACCACCGTAACCATATATTATAACCATTTGTTATTGCGTGCAGTTTGGCATACCATGTGACCACTACCAATGCACGCGGGTTTGACATATGGTTATGACGGTTGTTAAACGTTAGCCCTGTTGTGTTTTGGTGCGTGGTCGTATGACTGCCATGTGCCCACGGGCCTTGGTAGTTAGGGCCAACGTGTAAATGGTTCGATAGTTTCGACCGGTGGTGCGGTTGCGCCCGGTTCCAGGTTTTTACGCTGTAAATTGCGTGTGGGCTAGGTTGATCTAGAGGGGGTGCATTTTGTAGTTGCAGAGACAACAAGCTTGAAGGGGAGACTTCAAGGAAGCCTATCTTCTTCGTTTTTTGGCCAAACGAGGTGCCGAAAAAGCCCAGCTAGGGGTTTTTGGACGTTCTGAAGCCATTGGAGCAGTCTATTGGTCATTTTGAGCATTGTAAAGCACATTTTTGAGCAGTTTGAGCAAATAATACTAATGATCCATTGGAAGCTGGACCAGGAGATGTAGCCCAAGAGAGGGGTGAACTCCTTTATCATTTGTTGTGTTATGTGTTTTCTGTTCATTGATTATGTTGTTGTTTATATGCATACTGAATGAGTAAATCCTATTAATGATGTGTTGCAAAGTTGATCCATTTTCTTTTAACACATAAAGTTTAACTTGCAAATATTTTCAAGATTACAAGTCTTCTTCATTTTTAGATCAAGTTGGTATCAGAGCATAGGTTTTTGAAGACTTGATTATTTGCAAGTGTTTTGTTTTCTGATGCTGACAAGGTTGAAACTCACAAGAGGAGAAGGTCAACTTGTAGAGCCAATTTCTCGTCCTTCAAGGAGGAAGCATATACCATCACCGCAAGTTTCAAGGAGGCATTCATCAAGTATGGCTCATGAAGAGAGTCATGAACATGTTCCTGCTGAAGATGAAGATCTCAGAAAGGCTGTCATGGAAATGAGAGAGATGATGAAGATCTTGATCGAAAGGAATACAAGATTGCAAGGTGAAGGCTCCAACCCTTCAAAGCATAAGGGAGACAGTGGTGATAAAACTCCAAACAGAAATGGAGGGAATGGTGCTTCTCCACCACCCTCTCCTCCATCTTCTTCTTCTTGTTCTTCTTCTACCAGTTCAAGACCTCTTACGAATTCTCCAAAGGGACATGGTAAAACTCCTTCGCAAATTCCTTCATTAAAGATTGATATTAAATTCGAATTGCCAATATACAATAGAGAAGTTAATGCTGAGAAATTAGATAATTGGATACGTCAGATTGAGGTATATTGTAGAATACAAAAAATTCAAGATGATGAAACCAAAATTCATCTTGCTTCTTTAAGATTGGATAGTGCAGCACTCATTTGGTGGGAATCCAAGACTTAGGAGGACATGAAGAAGCATGGTAAAATTTTAACCTCTTGGAATGATTTTATTGTTGCAATTAAAAGAAAATTTTACCCATTGGCATATAAGCAAAAGGCTACTATGGATTGGCAAAATTTTAGACAAGCTAAAGGACAAAATGTACAAAGATTTACTCAAGAATTTAGGAGAAGAGATTTGGTTTTGGGAGTAGATTTGTCTTCTCAAGAAACTTTACTCAAATACATTGGAGCTTTACATAGTTATTTGAGACATACTATACTCATGTTTAATCCTTCAAATCTAGATGAAGTTTGTGTTCAGGCTACTCATTTGGAAGCAAGAGGAAGGAACGACACTCGTGAGGGTAACAAGAAGCCTTTCAGCCATGGAGATAAAGGAAAGAAGAAGTTAAAGGGCAATAGCAAAAAGAATTTTGTTGTTAATAAAGAGGGAGAAAAATTCACATGTAAACATTGTTCAAAATATGGCCACGATGAAGACCATTGTTGGAAACTTCATCCTGAAAGAAGACCCAAAAAATTCGACAACAACAAAGGGAAGTCAAAGACTGATGCAACCATTCAACATGATTTAGGTTCTGATTCGGGTGATGAAACAAAGATCACAACTATGGGTTATCAAGGTAATGGTTCTATTGCAAGTACTAGTTCTTCAAGTAATAATAATCTCAATGTAACTCGACAAGAAAAAGAGAGAATTGAACTTTTTCACATAAGGGTTGTTTCAAAGCATACTAAGATAGATACT
>JASDQU010099706.1:730902-746042 GCA_032191745.1 Picea mariana | reverse complement strand
CTTTGGGTTGAAGAACAACCAATTTGCTAAGATCGATATGAAGAAGTTTGATGGCAAGGATCCAATCACATGGATACTCTATATGGAGCAGTTCTTTGATCTACATGATGTTCCTCACACACAAAAGGTACGAATTGTGTCCTTATATTTAGAACCTAATCAGTTTTTGCGGTATCGATGGCTTTGTTCTCACAAATCGCTTGTCACTTGGACAATTTTCACGGAAGAAATGATAGCACACTATGAGGATACCAGAAGCAATACCTTCTTCAACCAATTGATAAATCTCAAGAAAAATGGTTCAGTTGCAGAGCACATTGAGAAATTCCAAAGATTGAATATAAAGGTAAAGAATATTCCATATGAGCACATGAGCACATGATTGATGTCTTCATAGGAAATTTAAAGGATAGCATTCAACATGAGGTTCTCCTTTGGGAACCCAAATCATTAGAGAATGCATTCAGGGTGGCGAGAAATGTTGAAAGTAAAAATATGGCTATGGCTACTAGAAGGACCACCCCTAACATCTATCGAGAGAATAATGTTCCTTATTCTAAACCACCTCAATATAGAAGGTTTACACATCAATAATTGGAGGAAATAAAAGAAAAACGTTTAGTCTTTGATTGTGAAAACAAGTACAGTAAGGGACATAACTGTGGTGAGAATAAATTATTCTACATAGATTGTGAATAGGAAGGAGAACAAGAACAAGAATAAGAACCATCTCAAGATGAATCTATAGAATATATTTCTTCTAAAGAGATGACTCCCACCATATCATGTCATCCATTGGATGGAATCAGCACTCCTCAAACCCTCAAGATCGAAGGATATATAAAAAATAAAAAGTTAATAGTGATAATTGATTATGGTAGTACTCATAATTTCCTTCACTATAAATTATCCAAAGCTCTCACTTTCTCTATATATCCAGTGCCATAGTTTCAAGTAATTATTGCAAATGGAGGAACTATCAATTGCTTAGGAAACTTCCATAAGATAAATCTTACTATGGGGGAATATGTAATGAATAGTCTAATGATTGATATACCCATGGGTGGTGTTGATGTCGTACTAGGGGTCCAATGGTTACATTCATTGGGAACCATGGCTTTTAATTTTCAAGAAATTTTCATGAAATTTTCATTGGAAGGAAAGGAATTTGAGTTAAGGGGTATCACAGGGAAACCTAGTAAGGCGGTAAGCTCTAATGGAATGAAAAAATTATTGAAAAAGGGGCATTAGGGTGTAATTGTACAACTATTCTCACTAGATTTTCAAACAGCTAAGCCATTTATTCCTCTAGATCTCCAAGGGATCATTGTTAAGCATTCCAACGTATTTGAAGATATTCCTAGAGGTCTTCCACCCACTCGTGATCATGATCATGTTATTCACTTAATTCTATGGAGTTTCCCTGCTAACATCAGGCCTTACATATACCCTTATGCCCAGAAGAGTGAAATTGAGTGTATGGTTGAAGAAATTTTAGATTCTGGCACTATTGTACCTATCCAAAGTTCTTACTCTGCACCAGTGGTAATGGTACTCAAGAAAAAAGGTACATGGTGTATGTCTCTAGATTATAGAGAGCTCAACAAGATGACCATTAAATATAAGTTTTCTATTCCCATCATTGATGAATTGTTAGATTAACTACATGGAGTAATATAATTTGCAAAGTTGTATCTTCGTTCAGGGTATCATCGGATTCGAATGAAGGAAGAAGATATCCCAAAAACATAATTTAGAACTTATGAAGGCCATTATGAATTTTTGGTCATGCCTTTTGGCCTTACGAATGCACCTTCCACATTCAAAGGATTGATGAATTCCACTTTCAATCCCTTCCTTTGAAAATTTGTGTTAGTATTTTTTGATAATATACTAATCTATAGAAAGTATTGGGAAGATCATGTTCGACATGTTGATAGGGTGCTACAGCTACTAATGGAGCAAAAACTATATGCCAAACCATCCAAATGTTTCTTTGGGGTGAAGGAGGTGTTAGTGTCCTATAAATATGTTATTATAGTATGAATTCAATGTGTTTTGGGCTTCATAAAGACCATGCTTAGGTTAAAATCATTTTCATGAGTCAATTGGTTATGTTGTTAATAAAAAGATTATATAGGGTCTCATAATAAAGCTTGAGTCATGAGTCATGTGGTCTTAGTTTCAAAATGGTTATGGATTGTCATATCATCAAAAGGTCCTTATGAGAGGTCATGTGGGCAATCATAACTAGTTAGATTCAGTCTCATCATGATTCAACAAATATCATGAGCTTAGATCTGATTGAAGGAACGTGGCATCATAAAATGGTTGGAGCACTGCACAAGTTGTTGCACAATCTCCTAAACATTGTGCAATTGGGTATTGAAGTACAAAAGGAGAATTATTGGTTCAAGTGGCAGTTTAAATGGATTGTGGATTTGAAATTCATCATCTTTCATGCAACAAACCCCTCGGATACCATTTTTTCCTCTACAAATCTGCATAACCCCTCATTCAGTTTGTTTCACACGGGCTGCAGGGGATGCTGCTTACAATGTTGTGTACAACCTCCTTCTTTCATATTATGCCCTCCAAACTGCTGTTTCGAGCTCCTAGTTGATGTTTTAAAGGAAAACCTTTTTTATGAACCAAACGAATTATACTTTGACTTAAATCCCATACCATATCCCTTGCTAAATCAACCCCCAATTATGCCTATTCATTCCACATTTGCAATTGTTGTGTTTTACCCTACGCACAGTCCTTTCATTTCATTCACATAGGTAAATGGCATACATCAACATCATGATGAATCCAAAAGGCAAGAGGAGGACTACAAAGGGTGGTGAAATTGTTATGTTTGAGCCTCAATACCTAAGGATAGTGAATGCAGATCCAATAATAAGGATTTCATTTGAGAAAGTGGGCTGCATCAGATTTTGTGAAAAGAATCTTAGGGATGATTTTAGGGGCTAAATTTCGCTCATGGGCTAATTTTCCATGGTTTTTCCAAAAACAAGATTCGTTATTTTAAAAATGATTCGCCCAAATTCTATAGGATAAAATTATTTTACCTTAAAAATCGCCAAAAAATTATAAAAACTATATAAAATACTTAGAAATTTGAATATTTAAAAAACAATATCACCAAACATTTATAGTTGACATATGAAGGATTAGTAATATTCACCAAGGTTTCTACATTTGAAAATAAATTTCCATCCTTAAATTCATCCTTGTAAAAGATTCAAGGGTACAACATGAAAGTGTAAAAGGAGTTTGAATTGAGCTTCAATGGCATTGAATCTAAGGTTGGAAACATCAACATTATGGTGACTCCAAAAGTCAAGAGGAGGACTACAAAGGGTGGTGACATTGTCAGGTTTGAGCCTCAAGACTTAAGGTTAGTTAATGCAGATCCAACAATCAGGATTTCATTTGAGAAAGTGGGATGCATTATGTTTTGTGAAAAGATTCAAGGGTACAACATGCAAGTGTAAAAGGAGTTTGCATTTATATTCAATGGCATTGAAGCTAAGGTTGGAAACATGCAATTTCAAGTTTCTGAGGACACCATATCTTCTACAACAGAGATTCCTGCTCATGGAGAGCAATTGTTTAAAGTTATGCAACTAGATCTAGCCTGCTATCATGAATTTTTGAAGCCTCAGTTTAGAGACATATATTTTGGAGCCACCATGCCCAAAGAACTATTGTTATAAAATCATAGAAACTCGTTCAGGGTAATTCAAAGGTTTTTAACATGTGAGGGAAGGTTCACTAGGATTTACCAATATCATATCAGGCTCTTAATTCATTTCACTAGTAGTAAACCCTTGAATCTTCCCTATTACCTATTCATAAGCCTAGGGAAGATGGTTGACATAGTGCAAGTAAGGAAAGACTAGGTGGAACCCATCCTCTTCCATTTTTCATTGATAATTTTTTTGATGTTAGATGAACTCGGAAAGGGGAATCAAGATTGGGAGACTTTTTCATCTTCATCAAAGATAGCAGTAGATTCTTTCAAAAGCCCATAGAGGATGAGAGATACACCCTCATCTGTAGAAAAAACCACCACATTCGTCCCTGAGAGTTCTATCAAAAATAGGGAAAAGAAAATTGAGGAACTTGTAGTGAGCCAACAAGCTAAAAATAAAGGGAAAAAGCTCCAATTTTCCTAAGAGGTGGTCAAAATTCCTAGTAAACCACTTACTAGGTCTGTTATAAAAAGGATTCCTTCCATTCACACATCACAAGAACCTAATTAAGATCCATAGTTTTACACAGAAACAACTATCCCTGATGAAAAATACAACCTTATCATTGAGTTGCAAGAACAACTAAAGACAACTAATATTTATCATAGCATAGTTGCAGCATGAGAACAGGGAAATGAAGAAAAAATATTTGGAACAGGCCTTCAAGAAAGATACTTCAGTGGAAGGTGAAAGATCAATGCCTCTAACTACAACAAGCTTGAAGGAAAAAGTTAAAGGAAAGGCAGTAGAGCTGAGCCTAGAGGTGGAAGAAATTCCTAGGCCTGGGCTTCCATTCACCAGGTCATCAGCTAGAAAATTGCACTCTCAAGAGGGAAATATAACTAAAGATCAACCAGCAACAAAAGATAAGAAATCAAGCTCCCCTAGTGAAGGAAAGTACACTAAAGATCTGATAGAGGAACAAAATGTGATAATTCAACTCAGGGAAGAAAACAGGAAGATGAAACTCTAACTTAATCAACACATGGATTATTGTGAGTCTGCTATTGATAATGATAAAGAAATGATAAGAAGGACCCTTCCACTCCATAAAAAATTGGAGAACCTGTATCAACATAATTTGAAATTGAAGAATGAGAACAAAGATCTCAAGAAAAGTTTGCAACAACTAGAGGAAGACAAGAAGGGAAAGGGCAACTTTGATTTTCTTGCTGAAGAAACTGAGATATAATCCCTTGGATGCACATATTTCTGTTGTTTTGTATTTTTGATGACATCACAAGTTTTTTCCCATACATATTTTGGAATTCTTTTTTGAAGTCATAAGTTGTAAATGTGAAATTTACAGTTGCGTAGCAGACTTGCTACACAACTATGATAGTCTTGTTTTTTTTAGTAGCAAGAAGTGATTTTTTTGTGTCAGCTTAAACTCAATATCTAATCACATGGGTAATAAGGAGATGAATATGAAAAATGAATTCAACAAATCACTTGATCAGGGTGAGGTAGTATGGGTTCATTTGTTGCAATTTTCCATATTAGGGTTTTGAGGCTTTAAAGGAACAAGTGTCATCATGAAGGAGGAAAAATAATTATGAGGCACTCACTCATCATTAAGAGGCCATAATTACCATCATCCATCATCATGCATCATCCAAGGGCAGAAAAAATGAACAAGGTGAAAAAAGATCCTTTGTTGTGCAACTGTGTTGTGTTTCTATTGTAGGTTGTTGTTGCACAGCAGCCTTGCTGCACACTGTGACAGGGTGTCCAGAATGAATATAAAAGGTATCCATATCAACATGGATAGGTCATCAGAGGTGCTAGGTCATATTCAATGAGAACTTGTGTCAAAGATCACCACATCAAGGATTCAAACACCTTTTTTGTCAAGTTGTTATGATGCCATTAATGAGTCAAAGTTGACTCCTTCCTTGTAGCAGTTATTTGAAGATTTTTTTTCTAAAAGATATGCAACTGTAGATAATCTTAGGATAACAGTTGAATTCAAATTTTCCAACATAAAAAAGACATTTTTGTATATATTTTATGGAGCTACATCAGCTCAAGGTTGGCTAGGAGTGTATGAGAGTTTTCATTGACTGAATATTATAAACATTTCTGGATTTTAATGATATTGTGTTTGTACCAGAAGTCCCTATAAGTTGATATCAGAGATTCATGTGATTATTTCCTTTTATTCTTTTTTTTCTTGTTTATATGTTCTGAATAATTTATTTAATATTGTATGTGTATTTCTTCTTTAAAGATTCAGTGAGGTGTATGTGGTAGAATTCACTTAAATTTGGTTCTCTGTTATATATAGTTTCATATCCTTTATTCTACAATCACCCTATGATTCATCCTTTATAGATTCCCCAAGGGGTTGTTTGTTTACTCTATAAACTTCATCTACAATGAAATTTGATGTGTAAAGGGGAGTTTTCTACCTTTCCTTGAAGGTTATCATCTTTCAATTAACCAAGTTCCCATCAAATATTCATTGATCTCTCATTTTAACTCCATTTCCCAATAGAATTTCTACCCGCCTTGCCACCAACTCTATAAATTTAATCTTTCCTTTGAAATATATCCTTTGGACGAAAATCAATCCTTTCAGTGATTTATTTGAAGAGAGATCCATATTTGGTTTGGAAGGGCTAGCTTTCATCCTCAACTTGGTTTGTGGTTACCTCTGTGGTTTGCTTCCTTATCCAAAAGAAATTTACGGATTGATAACATTTTGGCACTGTTGTCGAGCAAAGGTGAAATATTCCACGAGAGAACAAAAATGTTTTAGATCTGGTTCTTGAGGGTTATAGTGAATCAGATACATTCTTGGCTAAATAGTCTCCCTGGGGACTCCAAATTTCAAGATCAGTTGCAGATCATTTTTTTGTTAGAGAATCCTGGCTACAATAAGAAAAGACATAAGGAAACATCCAAATCCTGATCCTTCAGAGGCTATTGATGATATAGAGAATATCCTACAAAAAAATTAAAGGAAAGAATCACAATCATATATTTTTCTTGATTGAGTTTCATCTTTTCCTAAAGATGGAGAAAAGACTATTCAAGATTTGGATTTTGATATAAAATTTGAACAGTCTTTGTTTATATCCAAGTCAGAGTCAGATCTGTCCCAAATTCTTTTTGATGAGAAGAGATTCCTTTCATTGATTAATCCTTCCTTACAACCATCATTTAGTTCTTCAAATATTCCTATAGTGACTTCACCTAACACAATTGTTGGTACCCCTAAGGCCTCATCATCCATTCATCTTTCTACTTCAAACCCTCCTAGAATCATGGCAACTGGATTTTCTCCATTATTTCTCCCTACTGCACTTCATTTCCTGCCACATAATTATCCACAGAGAATAAACAATTTGATGCAAAGGGAGACATAACAACTCAACAATATTTGTATAGATTCATTGATTTCATAGATCTTGAAGAAGTAGACTATGAATATGTTAAGATGAGGTTATTTGCACAATTTTTTTTAGGAGAAGTTAGAAAATGGTTTAAGGCCCTCACAACAACTAGCATTCCCAATTTTGATAATTTTGAAACTCTTTTTCTTGGGAGCTGGTGTGATAAGAAAAACCCTCTGCAATTGTTGACAAAATATAAGAATTTAAAGAGACTCCATGTTGAGATAGTCTAGGAATTTTCCACTATATTTATGAAGTTTTATAACTCCATCCATGATCAAGTAAAGCCTCCTCCAGGAGCTACCCAACTCCATTATGTTGATGCATATGAGAGTGAATTTGATTTTCTACTAAGATAAAGAAGGTTTACTTCCTTGACTGATATGATGAACGATGCAATTGAAGTAGAAGTGAACCTAGTTGCATTAGGAAATATTAAAATCCAAATAGAAGTTGAAAAGAAGAAGGATAAATAAGAAGCACTACCTTCTACCTACCAAGCATCAGTTGAACAATTGGACTTGATGGTTAAAACCATGTAGAAATTGGTAAAAAAATTGTCCTTAGATAATAAACCTCGTGAGCTTCAAGCCAGAAACCCAAATTTTAGAAGGCCTCCAGTTCCTCATAGGAAGAGGGAACAAAGGAATCTAGTTGATCATCCATTCAGACCCCCTTTCCAAAATAATTATGCTATAGTACATTTTGAGGAACCACCTGAAGAAATTCATTTCCTTGATTTAGAAGAGACGCAAATTTACCTAACTAAAGAAGAGCATGATATGTCCATGCAGGAGCAGAATGATGAGTTAATGGAGAAGGAGGATTACAAGAAATGATATCAGAATGCAATCATGGAATTTTAGAAACAATATAATCTCATGAATAAGAAAAAAACAACAAATCCTCCAAAGGACCCCAAAGTTGATATACCCTCTTCTAGTCGTCAAGAAAAATATCTTCCAAAAAAGGACATACTGGACAAAGGAAAGCAAAAGAAAGACCCCCCGAGGAAGGTTCCAGAAGAAGAAATTAAGAATCCAATAAAGAGGTAGAAAATGTTCAACCTCCCTTCAATTTTGAAAGTGAAATGGTGAAAATTAAGATTTATGTTCCTTTTAATGCACCGATTACAAATGTGGAGTACAAAAATCAAATTATAAAAATTCTTAAAATGGAACATATATTTGATACCCTGCATGTGCAAAATGATCATCCTGCCATTTTGTTTGGCCCCCGGGTTGAATAAAGTGGTGAGGAGGGGGATGTGCCTCGATTCTATATCATTCTAAATATTCATGATGCAACTCTTCATAATGCAATGTTGGATTCAGGGGAATCTCACAATCTGATGCCAAAGATGATCATGGAGGAGTTGGGTTTGGATATCACTAGACCTTATAAAGATTTGTTTTCCTTTGATTCTAGAAAAGTAAAGTGTTTGGGTCTAATCAAGGACCTTGTTGTTTCTTTCACTCATATTCCATCAAAAATTATTGTCATGGATGTAATTGTTGCAGACATTCCTTCTAAATTTGGAATGTTATTGTCAAGGTTGTGGGAAGTAAAACTCAAAGGTACTTTACAAATGGATATGTATTATGCTATAGTTCTAGTCTTTCGGCAAGACAAAAGGTTATACAAGGAAGTCTTATTGAAATACATGGTAAGTAGAAAATATAATCCCAGCAACCATCCTATCTATTCAATTGATACTGATATTGGGTCTAAAAATTTCTATAATGAATTGTGACTTGAGGAAGATGATCAAAATGATCCTAAATATCAACAAGAAGAAACAATTTCATAACATAATATAAATGAAGATGACGGTATATGGAATATGGACTTTGATGGAGTAGTCAACAAAGAGGGAGTAGGGGTAGGTGTCTCAATTATTCCTCCTGATGCTAATTCTAATTCAAAACTCTATTCCTATAAGTTGGTCTTTGAGAGCACAAATAACATGGTTGAATATGAAGCTCTTATTCTGGGTCTGAACACTTTGAAAGAATTGGGGGACAAGAGGATATCTATAAATGGAGAATTCAAAATTGTAATAAACCAAGTCAAAGGTATATACCAAACTAAGAATCCTAGAATGAGGTCCTATAGGAATCTAGTCTTGCATTTGCTTGAATATTTTTATGAATATAACATTTCATTGGTGCCAAGGGAACAAAATCTGATTGCAGATGCTCTTTCCACATCAGAAAGTGTTTTCAAGGTCCCAATTTATCCCAAAAAGAAATATGAAATTGAGGTCAAGCATAGGCCAACCATCTCGAATAATATCAAATATTGGAAGGTATTTGAAAATGACAAGAAAAATATCTTATTTTTGTAGATGAAAGAAGAGTATGAAAATGTACATATTGATAAGGAGAATTTTTATGATAAATATGAAGATGCAACTTCTTTAGTCCTAGATGGTTATGTTAATGAAATAATAGTTAAAGAGATTATTCAATTAAAAAACCATATAATTCCTAAAGGTCTTATCTCTCTTGAAAAATTGTTTGATGGCAATGACGTGGCTAAAAATCCCAGGGTAAATCCAACTGAATCTAAATTTGGTCACGTTAATATAGGGACTGATAAAGTGCCCAAATTTTTCAAGCTGTCCAAGTCCCTAACCCCTAAAATAGGAAGAAATATATTGAATTGATGAGGCAGTTTTCTGGTGTGTTTTCCTGGAGTTATGAAGATCTAAAAGTGTATGACAATAACACCATTCAACACACAATACCAATTAAAAATGATCAGAAACCTTTCAAAAAAAAACTGAGAAGGATCAACCCACTCTTGTTGCCACTCATTGAGAAGGAGGTAAGGAAATTGTTTGATGCTAAAATAATTGTCTCTTTGAGATTTTCCAAGTGGTTAGCTAATATTGTACCTGTCATAAAGAAAAGTGGATAAATAAGACTTTGTATAAAATCCAGGAATTTAAATAGATTTTCTCTCAAGGACAATTACCCCTTTCCCAAAATGAATCACATCTTGCAAAATATTGTAGTCTCCCAAAGAATGTCAATGTTGGATGGGTTTTCTGGATACAACCAAATCATGGTGCACCTAGATGGCCAAGAGAAGACAAAAATTTCAACCCCATGGGGCACCTTCATGTATGCTAAAATTCCTTTTGGACTCATGAATGCAGGGGATGCCATCCATATGGATATGGACATAGAATTTGTTGAGGAGAAAGATAAGTTCATTGTCATTTAATTAGATGATATAAATGTATATTCAAACTCTGACAGTGAACATTTGTATCATTTGAAGAAAGTTTTTGAAAAGTGCGGAAAATTTGGGATCTCTCTCAACCCAGAGAAGTTTGATTTTGTTGTGGAGGAAGGAAAAATTTTGGGACACATAATTTCAAGGGATGGTATCATAATTGACCCCAACAAAGTGGCTGCAATACAAAAAATTAGTACTCCAAGGAGCAAAAAAGAGGTAGAGTCTTTTTTGGGTAGGGTAAATTTTTTAAGAAGCTTTATTCCTAATATGGAAGAAATAATAAAGCATATCACAAATATGTCGAGGAAAGGAAATGAAATAATATGGAAAACAGATACAAATAAGTATTTTGATGAGGTAAAGGTATTTCTGACCAAAGCTCATGTTTTGGTTAGTCCATAATTTCAAGGTATTTTATTATTTTCTCCTTTGCATCAGAGCACACTATCGTAGGAGTACTAATGCAGAAAAACAATCAAAATCAGGAGAAACCTATTGCTTTTTTCAGCAGGTCCTTGAGGGATTCCACTCTTAAGTACAATATTATGGAGAAGAAGGCCTATGACCTAGTAAAGGCTTTGAAAGAGTTTAGAATGTGTATTTTACACTCTCATGTTATTTCATATGTTCCCAACAGTGTTGTAAAGGATATTTTGACTCAACCTAATCCTGAGGGAAGGAGAGGTAAGTGGATTGCATCCATGTTAGAATACGACTTGGAGATTAAACCTACAAACTAATTAAAGGACAAGGACTTGCTCAAATGATGACACAATCAAACTTTGTTCTATTGGGAGTAAATTTTATTTTTGATCTTTCACAAGGTGTAGAAGAAGAAGTCTCTCCTCAGGTAAGTAAAAAATTCTTGGATTCTCCTTGGTACAGTGACATTATCTTTGTCTTACAAAACTTGCAGGCTCCTCCTGAATTGACAAAGACCAAAGCTAGATTTTTTAAACAAAATGAAGAAAAGTTGTGTGCACTTAATGGTTCTCTCTATTGGAAAGAACCTATTGGAGTGTTATCGAAATGTATTTTAGAGGATGAAGCTCAGCAGACCATGAAGGAATTCCATAAGGGTGACTTTGGGGGTCATCATTATTGGAAAGAAATGGTTAATAAAATCCTTAGAGCAGGGTTTTATTGGCCCACTATATTTTTTTATGTGTACAAGCAGGTTTTCAGCTGACATGAGTGTCATATATTTGAAGGGAAGAGAAAATTGTTTCCTTTGTCATTGAAGCCCATTCCTGTAGAAGCTCCCTTTTAGCAATGGGTCTTGGATTTTATAAGAGAAGTACGTCCTTCATCCTTAGCTCAGCATCAATGGATTTTAATAGCCAAAAATGATTTACAAAGTGGATAGAATTTGTGCCCACTCGACAAATAACTATTTCAGTCATCATTCAATTTTTGGAAGGTAATATACTCTCAAGGTTTTGTTGTTCAAGAAGGATTATTATTGATAATGTTGTTGCTTTAAGGTTTAAAAAGTTAGTAAATTTATGTAGTGATTATGGCATCACACTTAGTCACTCACCAACATATTACCCACAACATAATGGTTTGATCGATTCATCTAATAAGAGCTTGATTAGGATTATCAAAAAGTTACTGCAAGAAAATAAGAAGTCTTGGCACAAAAGCTGATTTTTGCACTTTGGGAAGATAGGGTAAGTACAAAGAAGTCTATTGGAACAACTCCATTCCAACTTGTTTATGGTGTAGATGTAGTTTTTCCCACCTCACTTGGGCTTCCGGTCATGAAGCTATTGCAAGAAGTAGATACTAAACCAAATGATATTCAAAGGAGGATAAGTCAACTAGTTCATGTCCATCGGATGACAGAAGAGGTATACAAAATTGCTCAAATATACCAAGACAAAATGAAGAAGGTGTTTGACCAGAGAACTAAGGTTGATGATTTTCATATTGATGACTTAGTGTTAAAATGGGATGCAAGAAACGAAGACAAGGGAAAACATGCTAAATTTTAAAACCTTTGGAAGGGACCATACAAGGTTGCAACATATCATGGGAGAAATGCATATTTTTTGCAAGAACTTAATAGAGAATACATCTTTGGAGGTCTTGTTAATGACAGGTTTCTGAAACATTATTTCACTTGAAGAAATATGATCTTCCACTTCATTGTAAATATCCATTTATTTTAAGTATTGCAGGTTTGTTTAGCATTCAACAAAATTTGAAGCTCGAGGAGAAGGCCCTAAGGTTTTGGTGGGTGTTACCAAGTGTGCTCTTTATGTAGTTCAATTTTCAAATTTATGATCATTGTATAGAGTCAAGTCATTTTTTGAGTCAAGTTTAGTCAGTCAATTAACGCCCAATGGATTAGGCTACTAGTCTGCTTGTTCTTTGGCACCTCACAGGGAGGATGCCATCCCCATTGGAGCTAGTGTTAGTGTCATATAAATAGGTTATTAGAGTCTAAATTCATTGTGTTTTGGGTTTCATAAATACCATGCTTAGGTGAAAATCATTTTTATGAGTCAATTGGTTTTGTGGTTAATAAAATGTTTAGATAGGGTCTCACAATAATGTTTGAGTCATGTGTCATATGGTCTTAGTGTCAAAATGGTTATGGATTGTCATTTCATCAAAAGGTCATTATCAGAGATCATGTGGTCAATCATAACTAGTTAGAATCAATCTTGTCATGATTCAACAAATCTCATGAGCTCAGATCCAATTGAAGGTACATGGCATAATAAAACAGTTGGAGCGTTGCACAAGTTGTTGCACAATCTCCTAAACATTTCGCAATTGGGTATCGAAGTACAAAAAGAGAATGATTCATTCAAGTGGTGGTTTAAATGGATTGTGGATTTCAAATTCATCATATTGCATGAAACAAACCCCTCGGATACCATTTTTCTCCTCTTCAAATCCGCATAACCTCTCATTCAGTTTGTTGCACACGAGTTGTAGGGGATGTTGCTTATAGCGTTTCACACCCTCATATTGATCCCTCTCGACTATTGTTTTAGGATCCTAGTTAATGTTTGAAATAAAAAAAATCATTATGAACCAAAAGAATCAGAATTTTCCTTAAATCACATACCATATCCCTTGCTAAATCAAACCCCAATTCTTCCTATTCACTATGCATATGTAATTGTTGCATTTTTCCCTGCGCATAGTCCTTTCATTTCATTCCCACAGGTAAATGGCATACATCAACATCATGGAGACTCCAGAAGGAAAGAGGAGGACTACAAATGGTGGTGACATTGTTAGGTTTAAGCCTCAATACCTAACGTTAGTTAATGCAGATCCAACAATCAAGATTTCATTTGAGCAAGTGGGTTGCGTCAAATTTTGTGAAAAGATTCAAGGGTATATCATGCAGGTGAAAAAGGAGTTTTCATTGAGATTAAATTGCATTGAAGCTAAGGTTGGAAACATGAAATTTCAAGTTTTTGAGGACACCATAGTTGTTTCAACAGAGATTCATACTCGCAGAGAGAAATGGTTTAAAGGTATGAAACTAGATATGGCCTACTATCATGAATTTTTTAAGCTTGAGTTTAGAGACATGGATTTTGGAGCCACCATACCTAGAGAACTACTGTTAGAAAAGAATAGCAACTTGTTGAGGGTAATTCAAAGGTTTTTCACATGTGAGGGAAGGTTCACTAGGGTTTACCAATATCATATCAAGCTCTTAACGCATTTCACTTGTAGGAAAATGTTAAATCTACCCTATTACCTCTTTAGAAGCCTAGGGAACATGGTTGACTAAGTGCAAGTAAGGAAAGACCAGGTGGACCCTAGACTCTTCCATTTTTCATCGATAAAGTTGTTGGTGTTAGAGGAACTTAGAAAGAGGAACCAATATTGGGAGACTTTTTCTCCTTCATCAAAGATAACAATAGATTCATTCAATAGCCCACATAGCATGACAGATACACCCTCATCTGCAAACAAAACCACCACATCAATCCCTGATATTTCTGTCAAAAACAAGGCAAGGAAAATTGACGAACCTGCAATGAGCCAACAAGCTAAAAAAAATGGGAAAAAGCTCAAGTTTTCCCGAGAGGTGGTCAAAATTCCTAGTAAATGACTTACTAGGACTTTAAGGAAAAGTATGCCTACCATGCACACATCAAAAAAACCTAATGAAGCTCCCGGGGTTTTCACAGAAATAACTCTCCTCGATGACAAAGACAACCTTATCATTGAGCTACAAGAACAATTAAAGAAAACTCCTTTTATCATAGAAAAATTCCAGCATGAGAACAGGGAAACAAAGAATAAATCTTTGGAACAAGACTTCAAGAAATACACTTCAGTGGAAGGTAAAATATTAGTGCCTCTAAATTCAATTGGCTCCAAGGAAAAAGGTAAAGGGAGTGTAACATAGTTGAGCCCAGAGGTGGAATAAATTCCTAGGCTTAGGCTTCCATTCACCAGATCATCAGCTAGAAAATTGCACTCTCAAGAGGGAACTCCAGCTAAGGATCAACCAGCAGTAAAGGATAAGAAATCAACCTCCCCTAGTGAAATAAAGTACACTAAATAGCTGAGAGAGGAACAAAATGTAATAATTCAACTCAGGGAGGAAAATAGGTAGATAAAACTCAAACTTAATCAACACCGAGATGATTGTGAACCTACTATTGATAATTCTAGAGAAATGATAAGAAGGACCCTGCCACTCTGCAAACAATTGAAGAACCTGTTTCAGTAGGATTTTCCATTGAAGAAT